>CAIGQW010054510.1:0-14225 GCA_903798125.1 Danio choprae
GAAGAAGAAGAAGAAGAAGAAGAAGAAGAAGAAGAAGAAGAAGAAGATTACACATGACAGTCCTGCCAGATGACAACAGCAAACTGAGGCTAGAATTTACACGACATGTTGACTGGTCTGAGGAGTCTCGATTTCTGCAGCAACATTTTGATGCTAGAGTCAAAAGATTGCGTAAACATCATGAATTCATCCTGATCATGATCTTGATCCCTCTCCTGTCTTGTTTCAGTAGTTCAGGCAGCTAGCAAATGATGATAATGGTGTTGTAGAGATATTTTCTTGCACACATTTGGCTCCTATATACCAATTGAGTAGGATTCAAGTATTACTGTGACATTGTTAGATAAGAAAACGTATAAACACCTACAAAACCACATCATATCTTTTTTAAATTTATATTTTTAGATATCCGAGTAATACATATTCACAATTTTAATCCAGCATTTTCTCTAACAATACCCCATAATTATCACCTTGCAGAAAACCTAGAAAAAGTCTGGGGTGTGAAGCACCTATCAGTTGAATCTGTCGTTACCCAGGAATTGAAGAACGTGTATAAAGCCAATGTTTTAAGCACCTTTTTAAGAACTAAAAGGGTACTGAAAGGGGATCAAACCTGGTAATAGTAAGGTGTACCTAATAAAGTGGCTAGTATTAGTAGCAGAGAGTATAGTTTGTTTACCACCAACATTTTACTTCCATTCATATACAATAGTTCTACTGACTTTAACAGCAGTGAATAGTGAACACACATTTGTACTTTATAGGGACTTCCCATAGATGTAATGATTTTCACACTGTACAAACTGTATATTCTCTCACCAACCCCAACCCTACCCCTAAACCCAACCTTTCACAGAAAACAATCTGCCACTTTACATTTTCAAAATGCTTCATTTATAAGCCACTTTCCTAATGGGGACCAAAACAATGTCCCCACAAGGGTGAAAATTTACTGCTATTGCACACAAGGTACACACACACATTGGGCACACACCCAGAGCAGTGGGTAACTGTCTTTCTGCTTACAACTAGCTGATTTTTTGGTGCAATTTTGTGCGTGTAAACTTTGTGCTTACATTTAAATGCAACCACTTGTTTGCTCAATCATTTGCTCATGGAAATTACACACTTCAGGTTTAAATTTCACAACAGAATCTAAAAAAAGGATTTCTGAATATATATTTACTTAAAATCACAAACACACAATGAATAAGGCTAACTTTGCTATATTTACACACTGACTCCTAAAGAATGTCTATAAATTACAGACCAACACATACGAGCCTTCATTACCAGCCATATTCCCAACGGAGAGCAACTACAAAGACCTGCATTAGCACAACAGCAGGGTTTGAGTGGGGCTATGATTTGTGGGAGTACAGTATTGAATATGCATGTGCATATGCACACACTCATATCTAGGTATGGGATCTGCCAGTATAAGCCCACTATGCTTGATTATCAGATCTACAGGGAGTACGGGAAAGAATGAAAAGATGGCAGGATGTTGGCACAGTGCCCACCACTGTGGGTGTTGGGTGATATTACCCATGCAACAGATCTCTGATCAGTTACACAGTTTCTCCTACAGTATGTTGGTTAGACTTTGAATATGAGATGCTGAGAGTAAATCAGTGTAAAAGAACAACCACTGCAGAGCATATGAACTTCAACATGGCAAACTTGTGGTTAGAAAATGGAAATCTATTCCAGACAGTCAACAACCACATTGATATATCCTTGAAGGAAAAAACTAAAGCCTACTTTTGTGTTGCACACCC
Organism: Danio choprae; assembly: GCA_903798125.1. Lineage (NCBI taxonomy): Eukaryota > Metazoa > Chordata > Actinopteri > Cypriniformes > Danionidae > Danio > Danio choprae. Next base: position 1,785 of record CAIGQW010054510.1, read on the forward strand.
CCTAAAAGCCAAATCCACCACCTCTCCAGAGAAAGGGCAAACTGTTTGTGTGGTTCTGGATGACATTTCAGAGATGAAGAACATTCTGTTTACTTCTGTTTTACTGATTTGACTGAAATAAGTGAGCGCTAACCTTTGCCAGCGTGATATTTATCAAACTGTACTCACTCATCAGACAAAAGATCATTTGCCCACACAGTCTGGAGTCTGCAACAACATATGGTACTGGGGAAACCCTATCGGTAACATCAACACTTTATCAGTGATGAACTGAAATAATTACTTTTCGTTAAAACAACAAAAAGCTTTCAAGACTTTCTTCAGCTGAAATTATTAGCACATTCCTGCATATCTATTAAGAATGATGAAGTGACTTGTTTCATAAATGAGATGAGAAAACAAAATGGTAGAAGAGTTTTGCACGCTGGAGGACAAAGAGATGTGAAGGGTGTGGTGCTTTCTGGAGGAATTTTTGCCTTCAGTAATCAGCAGAGGAGCACAATGAAGGTCTCGACAGCTCCTTTGTCAAGAAAGATGCTTCTACATAGACACGGGATGATTTATATCTTGATCGAATTTCAAAAAGCACTGAAATACATCTCATGGCATTCTACCACATAATAAGACATGTGGAGGATCACATGCCAGTAATACCTAGAGCACTTTTGATGATATATATATATAGAGTGTAATTTGTGTCATTTCTGCCACACTAACAGCACCTATCAGAACTGCAAAAAAATATTGGTCATTTCACAAGTAAAAGGTGTTCGCGTCTGTCAAATCTGTAATATACTCTTTGTAATCATTTTGGTTTCAAAAATAGATTAAATCTAAAAATAATACTCAAATAACACTAATGCTAATGTCAATGCTCATAACTGACGATTTATAGTTAGCATGAATGGTGTTTTTAGTGTATTTTGAATAAATTAATTAGATCAAGACAACATAATTTTGACAGCAAATTTTGATTTAGTTTTAACCAGAGTCTTTTGCAGTTTAGTCATATTTAGGTTTCATATTTATCTGAGTTGTTTAAACATAACACCTATGTTTCCAAACTGAAAACGTTTACAAAATGCTCTATTTTTGCAGGTCAAAGATGACAACACTTAAACATTTTAAAACTAAAGCACAATAGTGGAAACAACACCTAAACGGCCAATTTGTTTTTCTGTTATTTAACAGGTTTATTTCTATATTTATATAGTTTCTTTATATTGTTTCTTTGCTTCTTGCTGATTTAAACTGGCCATTTCAAAGGGCCCTTTGGCATGAAAGATTTTGAAAAATATAACGGATGGACACAATTATCCTATGAGCATGGAAGCTGTTTGGTGTCCCACACTGCACTTAATTCAGAAGGGTTCATCCCTATGCGGGCAGCGCGGTGGCACAGTGGGTAGCACAATCGCCTCACAGCAAGAAGGTCGCTGGTTTGAGCCCCGGCTGGGTCAGTTGGCATTTCTGTGTGGAGTTTGCATGTTCTCCCCGTGTTTGTGTGGGTTTCCTCTAGGTGCTCCGGTTTCCCCCACAAGTCTAAAGACATGCAGTATAGGTAAATTGGGTAAGCTAAACTGTCCATAGTGTATGAGTGTGAATGGGTGTGTATGGATGTTTCCCAGTGATGGGTTGCAGCTGGAAGGGCATCCGCTGCGTAAAACATATGCTGGATAAGTTGGCGGTTCATTCCGCTGTGGCGACCCCAGATTAATAAAGGAATGAATGAATGAATCATCCCTATACTCTAATCCCTTCAGAGGGACCCTCCGAAGTGATCCGGGCATAGAGATGAGCCCTTCAGAATGGAATCCACCCACAGACACCAATGAAGCAGCTCCATATTCATCTTGCCGTTATGTGCTTGAGCGCCACCAAGTCATATTTACTGTTATTTCAACATCTCCAAGCATGTGAATAGAAGCTCCAATCTCATTGGTCGACCAGTTTTTAACATGCCACATTAAAATGAGGCATTATCCCAGTCTGCACAGGCCTTAAATCAACAGATATTTTTTATATTTTTTTTGACATAAATTTCTGAAAATCTCATTTTAATAAAGCTAAACAATGACAGAACTTGTATTTTATGTTGGACTGTCCCTTTAAGAATGGTCCCAACACACACACAAAACTGTAGTAACCCTGACAAAACCCAACTCACAGTTTCTTCCAGAAACTAAACACAAAAATCAAGTTAACTAATAACGATTTTCAAAAGAAAACAGTCCAGAATTTTTGGCAGAACGCAGCCATAGAGAATTACCTTGCAACCACCTGAAACACAAACACGGCAACTGCGCAAATGTCTGCAAAAATCAATAAAGATTTTAGAGAAAGTGAAACAGATGAAGTCCCGGGCTCCCTCTGAACGGGCCGCTAGCCAAGCCTGAGAGCGGGGCATGAGGGAGATGTGGGAGGAGAGCCGGAGACCGTGGGGGGAAGGGGGCAGACAGCAAGACTCGAGGTGCTACTATTGTGCTGGATGATTTCTGCAACATGAGCAACCTACTAACTCACACACATCAGAAGAAGAAGAAAAAAAAAACATCCACATCTGCCTACTCAGAAATGAGTGAGCCACCAGGTGCTCGCAGCTGTCTGTGGATTCGAAAACAGACATGGAAAACGATAAAGATGGACAGGTTTCGGGGAATGAGAGGTTGTGATTTAGAGAGGAGATTTTGGAGAAAACATTATCCGAGGACTTCCAAAATCCCCCCCTTGCATTGTGCGGATATTCTGCCAGATCCTGAATCGGTTCCTGGGCAGTGACGTGTCCCACAGATGGGGCTCTCTAAAAATGACGGCCTGCGTTCAACCAATTAAATAGCGCATTTTGAATGGGTGCGCTAAGCTGGTTATAAGTGTGGAGAATAATAATGAGATAAAGCCAAAGAATCACAAGAGACATGGTCCACAAAATTAAGCCTTTTATCAGCTCATACTATGTATTTCCTATGTATTTAAATGGCATTAGAGAAACTGTCTACAGCTGTGGCTTTAACACTGTTGCATGAAGCATGAAATTGCTATTGATCCATAAGCAGATTATTTTGACTTAGCAGCATTGGTTAAGAAAAAAATTGTGTGTTTTTTATGTCAAACAAAGGAATAGGAATCAGTAGGCAAACAATTAAATACTACAATGTTAAAAAAATTATTCACATAAGTATTTAATAATGTACATGTCATTTCAAACTGGTATGGCTTGTAATGTTTATATAAAACACAAAAGGAGATATTTAAGGCTGTCTATCTATCTATCTATCTATCTATCTATCTATCTATCTATCTATCTATCTATCTATCTATCTATCTATCTATCTATCGAATAAATATAAAAAACTATAAAGTTTTATAAATCCACTTTTGTTTTGATGCCTGAAAAATCCTTTTTCGACTTTAATCCATACATAAAGAGAATTTTTTTCATGTTTCTGTTAATCATTATGTATGGATTTAGGGGAAAAAAAGTTATATATAACCCAGGCTCATTCTGATTACGTAAACCTATATACATTTCTGGACAGAGCAAAATAAGTCCCAGGAGCCACGTTTTAGTTTTTGTTTTCGCAAATCCGCCATAGTCCGCTGTGTACGCTTTTTGAGATCTCAAACTTCTCTCAGGAGTGCCATTCACACCTGCTGTTCTAACGTAAATCCACCAGAGGCCGCTGTCGACTGACTGACTGACCAATTGACTGGCCCACCCTCCTAAACCCAACCGATAGTGTTTTTAAAAGCAATCCAGAAAAAGAAAAGCCTGCGTAGCAGCCTGATTTCTAAATTTCTGACATTCTCACCCTGTTATTTACTTATTTATTTTATTTTTTGGCTTTTGTTTTTGTCTTACCTGCTTTTTAGAAATGTTCTTCAGCGTCTCAAGTCCACTGACGTACGTGGTGAGCCACTGGACAAACTAGTAACAGCGGAAAAGCCGTCCATACGGAGGTAAGCGGTCAACTGGTAAGCGAGAAAAGGAATGGTGTCATACCGCCCCATAGCATTCGTTTAAAAGACAAAATGCAGCCATACTTTGCTCTGGCTACATAATTTGCGACCTCCAGAAATGTATATAAGGCTATGTTTTCAGAATGAGCCTATGTTGAATGAATCATATGGACCACTTTCATTGTGCTATCCTAATTTTGGAGCTTCATCCATCCTCATTCATTTCCATTGTATGCAAAGAACCAGCCAGAATTTTAAGGCTGAAAAAACTCCTTTTGTATCCCTGCAGAGCAAAATAAGTCAAACAGATGAGGACATTTCAAGAGTAAGTGCTCTTTTTATTATTGAATACCCTGTATGAAAAAAAAACTAGGACAATTTAGCATGACAAATCTAATTTTGGATTCCTTTTACAGCTTTCTAAAAATTAAAATAAAAAAGCGCAGTCTGAGAAAGTGAAGGAGAGGGGCAGACAGAGCTGGCACGCATCCACTGTAAATTCTTCACCCCCTTCGTTGCACTTGGATGATTGTTATTCATTCTCACGCTTCATTTATGTGGTCAGTCTTCACATCTGACTTTGATAAACATGCCATCGCTACATACCACATGAGCCTGTCTCTTTACAAATTTATTCAGTAAGCAGAATTTGGAATTTTGATCCAACTAATGTGCGACGATGGCAGACCGTGCCATGCAGAACTGCAAGAATCTCCACAGATCACTGAATGAAGCAACATAAAAACTGGCTGGCAGCTCAAACGGCCCCTGTCGGATCATGGCCACAGCAAGTTTGACACACTTCCCAGAAAATACTAACATTAAAAAGTAAGCCAACAGAAAATATAGAGCAGCCAGCTTGGATTCCTTCACAAAACTGCCTTTTTTTTTTAAACAGTCAGGCCGCCACTTGTTCAAATACAGCTAGGATGAAGACAAATACTGAGCCTTTTCCTGTCAATGACACAATTGGCAAGTCACAAAAGGCTTTGATAAGAGCTATCTCCACCAGATAGTGATCTAAGCCTCACCTGTGGATCTGAGACACCTCTGACTACCATCCCCCTTTCTGCCTGGTACCAAAGGGTTTAACCGAGGAATGCCACTGCCATTGTTTTGGCTGAACTCAAAGCGGGTGACTTCAAAAAGTGGCCCGCGGTGCTGTCGTCTAGCCTGTGTCTCGGCTCATCACTGCAGCCGAAGGATCAAAACCTCGACTTCAGGGACATGATCAAAAGAGATCTAATACTCAATTATGCTTGAGAGTGAAGGGCTGCTCTCTTTGATTGAGCACCGATTGAGTGTCTCGTTGGGATTCATCTTTTGTTCAAAATCATTTTTATGGGGGAAAAGGTTAGAGTTACTGACCTTACAGGGAAGCCATATGATGAAATCAAAGAATAAAATTCAATGGGTTTCATATGAAAATGATCCGAAAGCACGTTTCACATATACAGTTGAAGAATTATTAGCCCTTCTGAATTATTAGCCCCCTGTATATTTTTTCACAAATTTCTGTTTAACGGAAAGAAAACTTTTTTCAACACATTTCTAAACATAATAATTTTATGTGTGTAAAACTTTTTTTGTTTAAATAACTAACTTTTGTTTAAATAATCCAACAACTGATTTATTTTATCTTTTTAATGACAGTACATGCTATTTTACTCAATATTTTTGTAAGATACTAATATTCAGCTTAAAGTGCAATTTAAAGGCTTAATTAGATTAATTAGGCAAGTTAGGGTAATTAGGCAAATCCTTGTATAATGATAGTTTGTTCTGTAGACAATCGGAAAAAGAAATTGCTTAAGGGGGCTAATAATATTGATAGCGGCTGTTTTTTATGCTTGCCTCTCCATGTAGGTCCTGTAACGATATTGACTATATTGAAAAGGTGAATCTAGTGTCAGTATCTGCCAAGGTTTTCAGTCAATCATAGTATTAAAGTCACCCAAATTAGATCCGAGAAATATCTAGTACCTGTTTATTTTACTATGATTATTATATATATAAATTATTTTAAATTGCTAATAAAAATAGCATTTCTGATAGCATTTCTGTAGGGAAATGTTATATCATAAATTCCTTATGACATAACATTTCCCTACAGAAATGCTATCAGAAATTGTTTTTGCAATACTCAACAATATTGCATATTTTGCCAGTATCATGCAGTCCTATTTCACATGTGATTTTAATATGTGATTGAATATGTGCAGTCTTTCTGTAAGGGTGACCCTTCAGCAATACATTTTAAACCATGTCTTTTTTTTTATTTGCCACAGTTTAAATTATATAAATGCTATAAATGACACATTATTGTTGGTTTGGATGAAGCTGAGTACTTTTTATGAACTCTTCTCTTCATGTATTATACTGTCATGTATTATGACTGTACACAGCAGCGTTCAAAACTTTGGAATCTAATATTTTTCTAATTTGTTTGTAAGATTTGTTCTTGTTTTTTTGTTCTTTTCGTTTAACAATAAAATGCAGTAAAAAGTACAATATGATTTTTTTTACCACATAAAATCACAGGGTCCTTCAGACATTATAACAATATGATTTGGTGATCAAATAAAGAGGTGTTCAATTTATATTTATTTTCATTATCAATTATAAAAATATTGTTGCTTAGTTTTTTTTAAGCAAAATAATGTTTTTTTTTCCTTTGGCAAACACTTGTCACTTATATACTTCAAATGTAAGTTTCTACTGTTGCTTTTGAATTTAAATTATTTGTATTTAATTGTTAATTAAAAGAGTGTGTGTGTGTGTGTGTGTGTTTTCCCAGCACTGGGGTTTCACGAGTTAGTGTACTCTCAGTGCTCGGTTGCAGCTGTAAGTCCATCCGCTGCGTAAAACGTAAATGGTGGTTCATACCACAGTGACGGAAGATTTGGACTAGTCAGTGAGTGAGTGTTAAATAAAATAATTAAAAATATATATTTATAATTAATAATATATATATTTTTAAAATGCATACATGGCATGTCACACGAAAACTGAGAGTATCTTTAGAAATAAATTTGACATGAAATGGAAAAGCACCTACCCTCAAAATATATCTTTAAAATATTTTTGTTAACAATTAATTTTTGCATGTCTTTTTTATGTTTTAACCTTAAACTTTATCCTTAATTTTTTTGATCTTGACTGCTTAAACTCCACCCCTTTCCTACAGTCGACCAATCCACAGCGACTAAGTTCCTGCACTACAATTTTTCATTTTCCAAAAACTGCTTAATGGTCATTACTATGTACTACATCAATAGTACTGTAAATGTAGATATGAAGTACGTATACTAACGTGTGCACAATCCAAACACAGTGCATGCCAGCATGTTTACAATCAATAACACAAGTGTTTAGTTTTATTCAGTTAATTGCCTTCTTGCTGCCCCCTGCTGGTTAAACTCATTAAAACTCAGCGTGATTGGATTAGATTAAAGATTAACTCTTAAACTCAAGACAAACCAGTTCTAATCATTCAAATATCTCATATTAAACACTAATAAGCATGAACTTGGGGTCAAAACAATACATCGTTCAACATAATGACAATTGAATCCCAATTATGCAAGGCGCAACCTTCATCTAATCCACATGTTGTTGTTCACTGAAGCCGAACACCAAACCAACAATGCCGATTATCCCTATAGAGGTCTTCAGTGATACGCACCTTCAAAACAATGAGCCTACAGGCTTCAACATGGCACTCAATGTCAAGTGTGACAGACAGGGCTCAACCCTGGGCATAGAAAGCCCTTCAGAGGAGGAACAGCCGCTCGATTGTATGGCCTCCGCTGTGGGTCATGAGCTGCTATGGGAAGCAGGAAGTCCAACGCAAGGCATCTTTTCTGTCGCTGGCACACAAAGCAGCTCATATGAACTGGAGAGAATGAGTGTGTGGACATCTGGGCTAAAAATGCATATTTTGGCGGATCTCCTGCAGTAGGATTGTTCACTGAAATGTCACTTTATTTTTTACTTTGATTGACAGGGCCTTGATATTAAGATATATTGCACTGTTGCCTTGAAAGAAGCCCAATATGTCAGTTACCGTTTGATGAATAATATAACTACAATATTGAATATTATGGTAACACTTTATATTAGGTCACAAGCCATGCTATTGACTACTGGCTTATTACCTGCCTATTATTAAGATATTAACTGTTCATAAGTGGTTATAAAGTATGATCTTAATCTGCATCCCAAATCCTATCCAAAACCTAAACCCAACTTCTACCTTATTAACTAATAATAAGCAGCTAATAAGTAGTTTATTAAGCTAGTAGTGTTAGTTAATGGTTTGTTAATACTGTGAATTGTGACCTATAAATAAAGTGTTATCAATATTATTAACGTAAATGGGATTAATAATACATTACGATTATGGTTTGCTAAACAAAAGAGGGTATCAGTGTGATAGTTTATACAGAAATGGGGAAAAACACTAACAAATGATAACAATTTCTAATTTAATTACAAGTTTTTCCTGATACTAAGAAATGTATATGTATGTATAGATGCATGTATATGTGTGTGTCACATAGTAATGTATTGATTTAATCAATATATATTAAATATATTAATGTATATTCATATGTACATTTATAGTTTGTTGCTATTTTATTTTGGAGCTTGCATGGTTATTTAATATAAACTGGTTAACAGTGTGACAATATATTACTATGCTGTCATTATAGTGTCATTAGACATTATATAGTGATTAATGTGAATGAAAAAGTGTGCACTGGAAAAGAAAATACTTTTATTATTATTATTATGTATTATTATTCTCATCATTACATTATTATTAACATTTTAGTGTAAAGACACTAACAATTTACACTAAAATATTACAATTGCAGATACATGAATCGTAATTTGATGATGATGATGATGATGATGATAATGATAGTTAATAATAACAATCATCATTTTTCAAAGCCTTTTTCCGGCACACACACACACACACACACACACACACACACACACACACACACACACACACACACACACACACACACACACACGCACACCATCCACATCACAGTCAGTACATCCTTTCTAATAATGACATTTTGAATGTCAAGTTCTTGGATGAAAAATCACCCCTTACACTGAAAGAGCAAGGTGACCCCTCTTAATCATAGGGCTGTTATCTAGCGGGGTGTTCAGTCAATAATCCCAGGACAGACAGCTTTACTTCATCTGCTGGGGGACTGGAGGGACCTTATTAACACAAGGCTGAACAGAAGGTATAAGGACAGGGGCTTGTTAAGAGCCTTTGGGGGAACCAACCTTACAGGACAGTGCTGATCCATTCCACATTGAGCAAAATATGGAAAAGGAGAAAACACAGTGAGGACAAGGACAAGAAAAGTAGATGGACGACACGACGGGGGACAGATAAGGATGGACAAGCAGAGGATTATGCAGTGGGGGTCCATCATCTGTTCCCTAATGAGAAGGGCTTGTTCAGTTAGTCTTCTAGGTCACTAAAGAGGCAGCACCTCTGAATGAGACCTACAGCGCAATATGCATGATCAAGAATGTTTGAAGTATAGGTGTATAAAAAAAAATGTGTGCAACGAATTGTTAATAAACTACTAAATTTTGCATATTGAGAACAGCTTACTTATCTCTGTGTGAAAATCTCTCACATCATCGCATTTTGAGAAGTCTAAGAGATTTCCACAGATTTTATCTGAGCACAGACACTCACGCACACACAAAGCCTGTATTTGTGGTCAGTCCCATGGTCTGTAGCATTTTCCTCATAGAAATAACCAGACGCAACAACAAATTGGCTAATTATGAACCTTAACATAAATATTTGCTTCCTCTATATTACTAGATAATAGAGGCTGATTATTAGTGTATACATGAAGAGGTTAGATGCAAAAAAAAAAACAGTGTTGTCTGAAATTTCCTTCTAAAATGAGTTTTTTTCTCAGTCTGCTGATTGCAGGTTCAGTAATTTCACCTTTACGGCAATTAATAGTTTCTTTTCATTGCCTTTAAAGAAAAATAAATGAACATACACAAAGGAGGTTGAGAAAGATGCTCGATTTAGATGAAAATGTCAGGCGACACTTAAGATGCATCTGAACTTTTTAGATACTGTACACACACAAACAATATATGTTTTATATGTGTGTTATAAAATGTTAATATATGTGTTTAATGGCAATCCACCTGCTATTGTTTATCAGTGCTTGCCATAGTTTACTGCTTGCAGTTACAGTTTATATAGTTTTTTTAACATCTGAGGATATAAACAAGATTATAAACTGTTTATATAGTATTACTACATTACTGTATGGATTTGCTGTCTGTTTGAACAAGTTCAACGTATTAATGAGCTCACGTGCAGTGTGTTGTGTTGACAAGGCAAAAGGTAAAAAAGGCTTTACAAATGTGCTCTAGGTAACTTGTAACCGTCGAAAACTCAATACACAGAGAACGGCTGTTTAAACACAAAATTACCGTACAGTATACAGTAACTGCAGCATCCCAAACATCCGCGTGCATCTCATTCAAACGCGCGCGGTCGAAACACTCGTCAGAAAGTTTCTCTCCGAAAAAAAATATTAATACTACAACAAAAAGCAGCACCGCATGGTAAGTAGACGTGAAATTGTCTTACCTTGCCACGCAAGAACGCACATTTGAAGAACAATCAGTAAAAGTGAAGTGTTTGGCACAGCCATGTTCCTGAAGTTATCCATCTGAATGAAGCGCACTGGAGGAGCACAGGCGTTTTGGCCAGGAGGAGCGCGAGAGAGGGAGGGATTATTTGGACTGTCCTACTGCGAGTGGGAGGAAATTTTGGGACATTCAATTAATGCTCTCCTACAAAAGAAATCCGGTTACAATCAAATTTTGGTCGCTCTCGATGTTTTAGCTGCTTGTAAATCAGCTTACACGACTTGTGGTAATTATGCTATTCACAAGGAGTGTGATTTTACTTTGCTTTGTTAATACGTGTTAATACATGTTACCAAACATGTACCTAACTAATATTATGGTATATGGTAAACGCCGTGGTGTAGGTAACAAAGTAACATGGCAATTCACGATGTGATAGGGTTAATTCAGTTAAATTTGGACACTTTATCTTGGTCAACTCAATGGCAAAAGTGTCCAAATTGACCTGAATTCACTCTACTAAATGCACAATATCGTACCACTCAAATCACAATCGATGTTCAATGTTCACGCTGACAACACAGTAAAACATTGATCATGAATATGTTAGCACAAATCCTGATAGACTGTAGGGTTCATTTTCGTCATATAACTCCTATATTGTATGTTATCAATTGTAAATCACCAATAATCATTATGAAAGTCTGAATAGTCAGTTCTTATGTGCTAGTTGTTGCCCACGCCAAGTAAATAAATGAGATATATTAAAACTGTATTTAGTACTACTTTTACACACCCCTATAAGATAAGAAGTACCTCAGACAATTAAAAATGTACGAAATTATTTATTAGGTATGGGTATTTGTAAAATGTTAGTATTTTTATTTTTCCAAATTTCAAACAAGTGTATTGTTATTTAGAGCATTTATCGGTAACACTTTAGAACAATGGTCCATTTGTTAATGCATTTACTAACATTAACTAAGTATGATTAATTTTGTAAAGCATTAATTTAATCATAGTCCAACATTTACTAATGCATTAGTTAATGCACCGTGAGTTAACATGACCTACCTTTATTCAACTTAAATAACATGTAATAAATGTATTACTAATTGTTTGTTCATTTTAGTAAATACATTAGCATTAAGGAATGGACCATTATTTTAAAGTGTTACCCATTTATCTTTTAACATGAATATCGGTCAAAATAACAAACATTTCTATTTTTTAATTGAAAATTGCAGTAATCCCACCAAATATTACTTTCTTAACTCATCCGTAGCTCAAGAAACAAAACAAAAGTTTTACTCAAACACATAAGCAGAACTAATGGAGTCTAACTGGAACTGTAATAGTATTTGCATATGGGTTTTTGTTGCTTTCATTAATTCTAGTGTCTAATTGTAAGTTGCTTTAGAAAGCATCTGCCAAATGATTCAATTTAAATTGTAAATGTGTAAATTTACAAATCAAAGCAGGTCGGTTTGACCTGGAACATAGTAAGCAAAGGCTTAAAACCACAATTAAACTATAATACGCAAAATAACATTATAATTTATTATAAATATTTCAAATCCCATTTCCATTTCTCCTCTTCTCTAGTTTACTTTCTAATCCAGTAGTGTAATAAACTTGCATTGTACATCATGAATACTGCTGGCTCGTGCACATGCTGTTGTTCCTGTTGTGTAGTAGTTTAAAAGCATCTGCTAAATGCATGAATGTAAATGATCATTGCCTGGCAAGGACTTTCTCCTGGAGCCAGATCTTTAAAAAAAAAAAAAAAAAAAAAATGTCTTTTCTCCCCATGAAATTAAA
>CAIGQW010054520.1:4584-50565 GCA_903798125.1 Danio choprae
AGAGACTAGTGATATTTGTGAGAAACTAATAATGTCTTGTAAGAGTCTAGTGATGTCCTGTCAGAGACTAGTCTTGTTCAATCCAATTCAATTCAAGTTTATTTATATAGCGCTTTTTACAATGTAGATTGTTTCAAAGCAGCTTAACATGTTCTAGTAAAGTCCAGACTTCAGAGTTGATGTTCAGTTTAGTTCAGTTCAGTTCAGTGTGGTTTAAGTTTCACTGCTGAAAGTTCAAATACTGAAGAGCAAATCCACCAAAGTGCAGCTCCACAGGTCCCGATCCGAGCAAACCAGTGGCAACAGTGGTGAGGAAAAAAACTTCACCAATTGACGAAGTGAAGGGAAAAAAAAACCTCAAGAGAAACCAGGCTTTGTTGGGCACGATAATTTTTTCTTCTGGCCAAACTTCCTGTGTGGAGCTGCAGTATAGGCGCCGGAGGATGCAGAAGCTGGACATCCATCGTGGAAGCTGCAGGTGTGGTAGGGCACAGGCGAGGTCAGGCTGGCCCACAGGATCAAGCTTAGACTTGTTTGTCACTGTGGCCTTTCAGGAATCAGTCTCATGCACTCCATTACTCCATGACCACCACAGCATCAGCTCGGGATACGGCCTGGTCCAGGATACCTTCGGATCATCTCTTCACAGGTCTAGGATCGCATCAATGTCGCTGCATAGTCTGTAGAGGCCTTGGGATGAGTATCCCAAGGTGGAAATAGAAAATAAAGAAAATATTTAGCGTAGCTGCTGTTCTTAGTGTATTTAAACCAGATGCAAAAAGAAAAAAAATGGATTGTTATAGATGAAAATAGCAGTTATATAAACAAACATGTAAAGCATATGAGAGTTTTTAACACAATGTCTGGTGTATTAAGACAGGAGGAATGTGTTCTACAGGTGGTTGTCAAGCCAGCTCACCTGTGTGGAGCACACTCATGCATCAAACCGTTATGCGATGCATTGAGTGTATGCTTTACTAAAAAGATAGGTCTTTAATCTAGTTTTAAACTGAGAGAGTGTGTCTGAGCCTCGGACATTATCAGGAAGGCTATTCCAGAGTTTAGGAGACGTAAATGAGAAGGCTCGACCTCCTTTACTCGACTTTGCTATTCTAGGTACTGCCAGAAGCCCTGCGTTTTGAGATCCTAAAGCTAGTCATCTCCTGTGAGAAACTAGTGATGTCTGTGAGAGACTAACAAAATATCCTGTGATAGACTAGTGATGTCCTGTGATAGACATGTGATGTCTAGTGATAATTTGTGAGAAACTATTATGTCCTGTGAGAAACTAGTGATGCCTGTGAGAAACTAGTGATGTCCTGTGATAGACTAGTGATGTCTAGTGGTGTCCTGTGAGAAACTAGCCATGTTTATAGAGATACTATTGATGTGCTGTGATAGACAAGTGATGTCTATTGATGTCTTGTGAGAGACTAGTGATGTCCTGTGATATACTAGTGATGTCCTGTGAGAAACTAGTAATGTCCTATGAGAAACTAGAGGTGTCTGTGAGAGACTAGTGATGCCCTGTGATGGACTAATGATGTCCTATGAGAGACTTGTGATGTCCTGTGAGAGACTAGTGATGTTCATTGAGAGACAAGTGATTTCCAATTGTCATTTTAGAGACTAGTGATATTTGTGAGAGACTAGTGATGTCCTGTGAGAGTGTAGTGATGTCCTGTGAGAAACAAGTTATGTCTGTGAGAGTCTAGTGATGTCCTGTGATAGACCATTGAGGTCTACAAATATACTGTGAGAAACCAGTGATGTTCTTTGAGAGAGTAGTGATGTCTTGTGATAGACTAGTTACGTCTAGTGATGTCTAGTGAGAGACTAGTGATGTCCTGTGAGAGGCTAGTGATGTCTAGTGGTGTCCTGTGAGAGACTAGTGATGTCCTGTTAGAAACTAGTGATGTCTGTGAGAGACTAGTGATGTCCTGTGATAGACTAGTTATGTCTAGTGATGTCTTTTGAGAGACTAGTGATGTCCTGTGAGAGACTAGTGATGTCCTGTGAGAAACTATCGATGTCTGTGAGAGACTAGTGATGTCCTGTGAGAGACTAGTGATATCTTGCTATGTCTTGTGAGAGGCCAGTGATGTCTAGTGATGTCCTGTGAGAGGACTAGTGATGTCCTGTGAGAAACTAGGGATGTCTGTTATAGTCTAGTGATTTCCTGTGAGAGACTACTGATGTCCTGAGAAAGACTAGTGATGGTCATTGAGAGACTAGTTAAGTCTGTGAAAGACAAGTGATGTCCTGTGAGAGACTAATGATGTCCTGTGAGAAACTAGTGATGTCTAGTGATGTCCTGTGTAGTAACTTTACAATGCAAGACACAGATAAAGGAGTCGACGCTATGAGTCTCTTTGATCACAACACCGAAGCAATACCAAATAGTCGAAATCAGCCAAAGCCTTGGGGGCCATAAAGTTGCCACAGAGTCTACCAAGAGTACGGATCGCCTCTGCTGCTGTTTGGAGCATCAGTTCACACACACATGTTAACTGTATCAGGAACACGACCTAGTCAACATCCAAGTTAACTTCTGAACAAATGGTTAAATCAAACTTTTCTTCCAGACACAATTAAGTCCTTCCTAAAAACCAACAGATCATCGTCAAACGGATGAAATGATGACCTTAAATTTTACTACAGGACTCTTGCAATACACTTGAAACATTATATGTTTTACAATGTATTATCATGAACAAGCATGAAATTATTGCTTGGTTTGTCATGTGGGATGAATGAATGTTGAAAACCTTTCTCTTCCTTTCATTTCCTTATCTATTATTTTAATCAAACATGTCTAAACTGTATTGTATTAAAAGTATATATTTATACTCTAAGTTAAGTGTTATAACGTGATGGGCTACAGTCCCCACACTCCAAGGACACATCTCATTGGTACAGCAGCATTAAGTTGGCGGCATCACCGAATGGCCCACCAAAAACCACTCCGGTGGCCCAGTGAAGCAGTCTGCTATGGTTCATCCCAAGTTTTGTTTCAGCTCAGGACAGCTCCTCTTCAGGTCCACTGGGCAGACACGGACCCTGACTATGATGGGATAACAGCACAGCCAAATGTTCCCATCTCTGTTATTTTTCTTTCCGTTGAGAGTCTAGTTGTTTAGTGTGCCGCGAACCTAGAAGTCAACATGACTACTGTCTTTTGCCGCTTCAAACTTAAACCTTCAACTCTGCTCCAAGCCTTGTGAGGACAAAGAACTTTGTTTTAATATATTTTGGATAACAATATCTGTAGTAGGGCCTCACGGTGGCACAGTGGATAGCACGTTCGCCTCACAGCAAGAAGGTCGCTGGTTCGAGCCTCGGCTGGGTCAGTTGGCATTTCTGTGTGGAGTTTGCATGTTCTCCCCGTGTTGGCGTGGGTTTCCTCCGGGTGCTCCAGTTTCCCCCACAAGTCCAAAGACATGCGGTACAGGTGAATTGGGTAGGCTAAATTGTCCGTAGTGTATGTGTGTGAATGGGTGTGTGTGGATGTTTCCCAGTCAGGTAACAGCATATGTGCTGATCTGATGCGCATGCTCGAGTGACGTCATTACTGCTTCTACGGTTGCCTCGTTGTGTGTGTTTGTAGCTTCGCCGCTTAGAATTGAAATTTCCACTTTTTTATCATAAAACACATCACTATTCGCTAGTATTTGTATTTTCTACTAAGGGTGAACAAACTCTTAATACATTTATACAATCAAATCTACTTTATAACGTTCTGTCTCTCGAGCATCCGCCTGTGAGTTGCCTAGCATCGCCAGCCAGCTAAAGCTACCGACCTCCTCTACTTACTGTCTTTGCTCTTCACCCTGTACTATGTCGCTTGCGTGTTCATCCTTGTGTGCAGAAGAAGCAGCAATGGAGGCGTTGGATGTGGAACTGGAGAAGCAGATGATACCCAATGCAGATTATACCCAATTATATATTTCAACAAAACCTGATGAGACATCTGAACTGTCTAAACTAACTCAATGTATTAAAGATATTAAAGACTGGATGACCAACAATTTTCTTCTCTTAAACTCAGACAAAACAGAATTATTACTTATTGGGCCTAAATCCTGTACACAGCAGATCTCACAACTTGACCTGCAATTAGAGGGATGCAAAGTTGGCATTAGCTCTACTGTAAAAGATCTGGGCGTTATATTAGACAGCAATCTATCTTTTGAAAATCATATCTCCCATGTCACAAAAACCGCCTTCTTTAATCTGAGAAATATCGCTAAGTTAAGAAATATGCTATCCATCTCGGATGCAGAAAAGCTAGTTCACGCTTTTATGACCTCTAGGCTGGATTACTGTAATGCTCTGTTCGCTGGTTGCCCAGCATCTTCTATTAATAAACTTCAGCTAGTACAAAATGCAGCTGCCAGAGTTCTTACCAGGTCTAGAAAATATGATCATATCACCCCAATTTTATCCTCCTTACACTGGCTGCCTGTTAAGTTCCGTATTGATTACAAAATATTACTTCTTACCTATAAAGCTTTAAATAATGGAGCTCCTGTTTATCTAACTAACCTTCTGTCTCGCTACAATCCAACCCGCTCTTTAAGATCTCAAAACGCAGGGCTTCTGGAAATACCTAGAATAGCAAAGTCGAGTAATCTTTTTAGTAAAGCATACACTCAATGCGTTGCATAACGGTATGGTGTATTAGTGTGCTACTGTCTTAATACACCAGCCATTGTGTTAGAAACTCTCATATGCTTTACATATTTGTTATTTAGCTGCTATTTTCATCTATAACAATCACTTTTCTTTCTGGTTTAAATACACTATGAACAGCAGCTACGCTAAATATTTTCTTTATTTTCTATTTCCACCTGGGGATACTCATCCCGAGGTCCCTACAGATTTGCAGCGCCATCGATGCGATCCTAGACCTGTGAAGAGATTATCCGAAGGTGTCCTGGACCAGGCCGTATCCCGAGCTGATACCGTGGTGGCCATGGAGTAATGGAGTGCATGAGACTGATTCCTGAAAGGCTACAGTGACGAACGAGTCTACCTTTGATCCTGTGGGCCAGCCTTACCTCCCGCTGGTGCCCTACCCTCACCTGCAACTTACACGATGGATGTCAAGCTTCTCCAGCCGGCGCCTAGACTGCAGCTCCACATAGGAAGCTTGGCCAGAAGAAAATGACCGTGCCTAACATAGCCTGGTTTCTCTCGAGGTTTTTTTCCCTTCACTTCGTCAACTGGTGAAGTTTTTTTCCTCGCTACTGTTGCCACTGGCCTGCTCGGATCGGGACTTGTGGAGCTGCGCTTCGGTGGAATTGCTCTTCAGTGTTTGAACTTTCAGCAGTGAAACTTAAGCCACACTGAACTGAACTGAACTGAACTAAAC
The DNA here is from genome assembly GCA_903798125.1 of Danio choprae. Classification (NCBI taxonomy): domain Eukaryota; kingdom Metazoa; phylum Chordata; class Actinopteri; order Cypriniformes; family Danionidae; genus Danio; species Danio choprae. The sequence goes on from CAIGQW010054520.1 coordinate 9,959, forward strand.
TCTAAAACCTGGACTTTACTTGAACTTGTTAAGCTGCTTTGACACAATCTATATTGTAAAAAGCGCTATATAAATAAACTTGAATTGAATTGAATTGATGGGTTGCAGCTGGAAGGGCATCCGCTGCGTAAAACATATGCTGGATAAGTTGGCGGTTCATTCCACTGTGGCGACCCCAGATTAATAAAGGGACTAAGCCGAAATGAAAATGAATGAATGAATATCTGTAGTTGGAGTCAACTGTCCTTTCGAACGATCACTGGACGATTCGCGTGAGTTGATTCTTTTGAAGCCCCCTTTAAATAATCCTCAATTCCCAAAGAGCTCATTTAAAACGTTGACACCCTACACTTGTGAGAGACTAGTGATGTCCTGTCCCTTTATTATTATCCTGACTTTTTACTTTTCTACATGTTAGTTATTGCTTTTCTCTCATTTTGATCACTATTTTAATGTTTATTGTTTTTCACAAAATAAAGGATTCTTGTTGAAGTTCCTTATTAATTTAGTAAAACAACAATTTACTAGCTTGTATAGCCACAACCTTTTTTTTTTTTTTCAAAGTTTAAGCAATGCAGATTGTAATGTTGATAAATTGTTGATAAGAAAACCATTGCATGTCCATAAAGAAACTGAGGTGTCTGGATTTTGGAATTATGACCAATGTTGGATGACAATTACGTGTGGGAGTTCTGTTACTTGCAAACTGCAAATGGTAATTGTGCATTACAAAAGCGTAAAGGTGTAATAACTGCAAGTATGCAGAAAAAAACCCCCACAAAGGAAAAGGTTTTCTCTTGTCCAAAGTCATGCGAAGCTCATATACATGTGCAAAAGCACACAGAGCAGGATGAGTGCATGCTGCGTAGGTAAAGGAAATGAAAACCACAAGTATAAGAATGAAGAGCACAGTGACAGAGAGACAAAAATAAGTGTTTTGGATAGTGAGTGTGAGGATTAGGCTGAATGAATTTATTTTCTCAGACCATTTGTGACAAACCTGGCTTATATTTCAGATGGACTGGATAAATCTGAGAAAGATGACTTTATTTCTGTACTTGTTTGTACTTTTCATCCTTCATGTGAGGACTCATGCACTGGGTGAGTTCATATGGTGTCCAAGACAAAACAAGCTAGCCTAAATGCTGGGATTTTCTCTGACCAGTTTTATGCTTTTAATAAAGATTCTAAATTAAAGAAACAAGTGGAGTAGAAAATAAGTTCAATGGTTGTTTATTGGCATTTATTGCTGGTTTAATGAAGAAACCTTAACATTTGTGGAACATTTTCTTGAGGTTCTTTAAACCTAGTTCTTCATTTAAGTCTTGTTTGCATAAAGAAAAACAAAGTTATTCCTGCAAAGGCATCCCTGCAAAAACACTCATTTGGAAATCAGAGTCTTGTTTAAATCATGTCATTGTTTAAATGATGTTATAACTGTTTACTGTTTATATTCATAAATATGTTGCAATGTTATTTTAGGCCATGGCCCCCAATGCAATTTCTTTAAAGTTCACAGAGGGATTGTCCATAAAGCCTTTATAAACAAGTCTTTGACGATCTCCTGTAATCTGAAATATTGTGAGGATCAGACAATCAATGTAACATGGGCGAAAGAAAGCTTGAAAGGATGGGTTCCTGTATCTGAAAGAGATAAAATGACAGCTTCACAGAAAAAATCATCATCTGATTGGTTAACTTCATATTTAACCTTCACAAATATATCAAAGTACCATGAAGGCCTCTACAGATGTGAGCTACAGTTAACAAACATCAGTACAGTTGGCCATTATATTAACGTTTCTGTCTCAGGTAATTATTTTTCTCAACTTCCATTAAGATTAAATCCAATGGAACCATACATAGTAATTATATGAAACTTAACATTTATTTTTAAAGTAGTTTCTGAACTTTTTCAGATGACAGCATGGAAGAGGATTTCACTCAAAGTAAGACCAGTTAGTGTTTAATCACAGATGTGAATGCTTTTATATAATCTTGTTTAGAGTGAGCATTGTTTTTCTCTTTTCAAACATAACACATCATTTTTTTTGTTTTTTGTTTTTTCTTAGAGGCAAATGAAAGCAATTCAAGCTTATGGTGGTGGCCGTATCTTTTTTTCTGTGTGGGTTTAACGATTCTTGTTCTGGTATTAATGTTCATAGCTATCCTGTGTATTTATGGATTTAAAAGTAAGTCCTTTTTATTTGAGATATGCAAGTTTTGTCATGATTCTGACATTAACCCTTTAAATATCACTGGATCAGGTTCAGGAAAAAAGAAAAGAAAGAGAGCACAGGTTCAGGTATGATTTATAATTTACTCTGATTAATGCGGTTACTTTTTTTTAATATACTATATTGGTGTGTTTACTATTGTTGGTGTGTATAATTCTTTCATGCTTTTGCTCTGTGACAACTTATTTAGATTATTTGATTTTTATTTATTTATATTTTGTGTACGTTTTGTACAAAGTATACATTTTTATTTGGAAATTCTGACCCCCACATAATTTTTGCTACATAAAATGTAAAAACGTTTAAGGGCAATATCTAAAACCATTAAGAATGCAGATTATAAATTATAAGTAGCTTTCCATATTCCAAAGAGGTGTAATGTTCACAAATGAAACCCGAAGTGTTATCAAATTAAGTAAATTACCATGACTTTTCACGTCTTGGTCCAAGAGCATACAATTTTTCAAAAATGCTCTCATTTACTCTTCTCATTAAGTTTTCAAAATGGAGTCAAACAATATCAACTTTAAAGATGGGAACATCAATCCAAACAACTAATACATTTTTTATTCTATTATCTGACGTTGTTTAATTACGCAGTAAACTCCTTCTCTCGTTTAGAATTTTAAATCCAACTAATGAATTATAAAGAAGAGCACAGAATAAATGGAATTAATTTACTTCACTATACTCTAGATAAAAAATTCACAGATACGTTTTAAGGCTAATCCCAGACTAACATTTAAATCTGAGGATTGCAAGAATTAAAATATATAAAGGCACATAAAAAATCTATTAATTAAATGTTCTAACTGAAACTATGGCATAATCCTGGCTTAGTCTAAACTAACAAAACAAAACAAAATTGAATAAATTGATATTTAAAGGGATAGCTTGCCCCAAACTGAAAATTCTGTCATCATTTACTCAACCTTTACTTGTCAAAAACCTGAATTCATGTATTCTCAAAAATTCTAAAAAACAGTGACCATTGACTTCCATATTATTAGTTTTTTCATATTTAAGTCAATGGTTACTGATTTCTAACATCATTAAAAATATCTTCTTTTGTGTTCAACAAAAAAAAGCAAACTAATAAAGGTTTGGAACCAATTAAGGGAGAGTAAATAGTGAGTAAATATTAATTTTTGAGTGAACTGTCCCTGTTCTGTAAGTTGACTAGTTAAGTACAACAACTGTTAAGTATGAATCGATGTATAAAAGTTCACAGTACTGATATTGCTTTTAAAACCTAAATGGTTTATTGGATTTAAGTTAACTTATCAAATGTTACAGTGTACATTTTAGACGTCTGAATTTTCCGCAACCACATTAATGATTATCTGTTATGTTTGCAGTATACAGCAGGATCTATGTTGCCTCAACTGACCCCGAATATTCCGAAGCGTGACAGATTTGTCCAGTATTCAGAAGACACACAGAGATACTCTCTTGACAGTTTGCCACAAGTTCAGCCTACATCACATCTGTCTGATTGTGGTGATAATTTTCCATCTAACAAGAAAGACAGCAGATCAAGCCAGGTTGTTTATGCATCTCTACATCACCTCGCTCCAACACCATTATCTTCTACACCTCGTCCGACAACAGACGAGTGTTCAGAGTACGCAGCAATACGCATCTCCTGAGGTTCTGTCTGTGGGTTATGCAGGATGTCAAATCAACACAACTTTTGTCAATTAGTAAAACTGTTAATTCACAAAGTGGTTTTGAGAGGTGGTTTGTATGAGTCAAACTCACACAACCATGTATTGAAGCTAATCTGATTTGTATGCACTAACATGAAAACCTTAATTTTTTTTTTTTTTTTTACATCAAAAGCAATATTAATTAGGAAGTAAATAGTTTTCTTGAATATTTTAAATAACTGAAAATTAAATGTTAAAATATTTGTGAAACCATGGGCAGTCATACAGTGTAACACATTTGAATATGTAAAATTGAAACAACGTACTTATTGTCATCCTTTTTATGAATACAACTTACTGGTGACAAATGGCTAAAACCTAGTGGTTTGTATGATTATATGTGCGTCCCAAATCACATACTTAAGCACTATTCTACACCATTTTGTAGGTTATACTCATGGCAGGTATTATTTGGTAGTTTGGTCATTTATTTGACTAATTTGGCAACCGTCAAAGTCATCAGGAAAATGGTTTGAATTTCCACTTAGTAAAAAAACACATTAGTGTTCCATTTGGGATGACACTACTTACATATACTATGCTGTTGAGTGTGTTAGTGCATAAGTACATAGTGCATAGTGTATAGTGTGCCATTTGGGACGCAGCTATTGTAAAAATAGAAACTGAAAATTAAACAGTTTATAATGACAATGAGTATTTTGGTACTGTCATTAGTGTCAAATGACCACCAGTTGTAGATTCACTGCTGTTTGTAAATCCTGCCTGAGGTAGTAGGTAGACTCTAGAGTTTAATAGTAATGTGATTAATACACACACTACTCTTTTTCACAAACTGTTGTTCAGTTACTATATAGTAGACAGGGTTGTAATTTCTGATACAGCTACATTCTAAGATTATTAACTAAAATATTAATACATTGGAAATTCTTTGCAACATACTGACCTGTTTCTGAAGGTTTACTGTAATTCTTTTGTTGTTGTTAAAAACAACTGTTTACATGTGAATGCAATGTACAGTCTATACCCTACGGAAGCCTATTCCCGCCACTGAATAAAAAATAAATAATAAATAAAATAAAAGTTAAAGTCAGAATTGCAAGTTAGTCAGAATTCTGAGTTACAAAGTCGCAATTCCGAGTTATAAAGTCAGAATTGTGAGTTATGAAGTCAGAATTCCGAGGTATTAAGTCAGAACTGTGAGTTATAAAGTCAAAATTCCGAGTTATAAAGTTGGAATTCCGAGAAATAAAGTCAGAATTCTGAGGAATTAAGTCAGAATTGCGAGTTATAAATTCAGAATTCCGAGTTATAAAGTAGCAATTCCGAGTTATAAAGTCAGAATTCTGAGTTATATTCTAAGTTTTCTGCGGCTGACCATAACTGGAGTGTTAAAGACGCATGCACATTAGCCCATAATCACAACATTAAGCCTATATCCGACTTTTTATTGTTTATCACGCTTTCAAAAAGAATATATATAGTTGAACTAGGCTGTCTATTTATTCGTATGGATTTGTTCTTTTTTTAATTGTGCCATTTACACCATTTGGTTTAAATAGCAATTATAAAGCATTAAACAGAGCGCCTGAAACTAATAGCTGTGGGTTGTGGGATTCCTCTAAAAGTCTAAAATTAAGATTTCTATATTATTATATGTGTAACAATGATATGTAAAATTTGTCACAGCTGTTTTATATTGCAAGGGTGCCCTCATGTGGTGTACTTAAAAGCTGCAGACATATGTATCGTACATACAGTCGTGGCCAAAAGTTTTGAGAATGACACAAATATTAGTTTTCACAAAGTTTGCTACTAAAATGCTTTTAGATCTTTGTTTCAGTTGTTTCTGTGATGTACTGAAATATAATTACAAGCACTTCATACATTTCAAAGGCTTTTATCAACAATTACATGACATTTAATCAAAGAGTCAGTATTTGCAGTGTTGGCACTTCTTTTTCAGGACCTCTGCAATTCGACAGGTCATGCTCTCAATCAACTTCTGGGCCAAATCCTGACTGATAGCAACCCATTCTTTCATAATCACTTCTTCGAGTTTGTCAGAGTTAGTGAGTTTTTGTTTGTCCAAACAATCGGAAAGGGGCTTCATCAGAGAATATGACTTTGCCCCAGTCCTCAGCAGTCCATTCGCCATACTTTTTGCAGAAGATCAATCTGTCCCTGATGTTTTTGTTTTTGGATAGAAGTGGCTTTTTTGCTGCCCTTCTTGACACCAGGCCATCTTCCAAAAGTCTTCGCCTCACTGTGCGTGCAGATGCGCTCACACCTGCCTGCTGCCATTCCTGAGCAAGCTCTGCACTGGTGGCACTTTGATCCCCTAGCTGAATCATCTTTAGGAGACAATCCTGGCGCTTGCTGGATTTTCTTGGACGCCCTGAAGCCCTCTTAACAAGAATTGAACCTCTTTCCTTGAAGTTCTTGATGATCCTATAAATTGTTGATTTAGGGTTCAATCTTAGTAGCCACAATATCCTTGCCTGTGAAGCCATTTTTATGCAATGCAATGATGGCTGCATGCGTTTCTTTGCAGGTCACCAACAATGGAAGAACAATGATTTCAAGCATCACCCTCCTTTTAACATGTCAAGTCTGCCATTCTAACCCAATCAGCCAGACATAATGATCTTCAGTCTTGTGCTCGTCAACATTCTCACCAGAGTTAACAAGACGATTACTGAAATGATCTCAGCAGGTCCTTTAATGACAGCAATGAAATGCAGTGGCCTCACAGTGGCGCTATGGGTAGCACGTTCGCCTCACAGCAAGAAGGTCGCTGGTTCGAGCCTCGGCTGGGTCAGTTGGCATTTCTGTGTGGAGTTTGCATGTTCTCCCCGTGTTGTCGTGGGTTTCCTCCGGGTGCTCCGGTTTCCCCCACAAGTCCAAAGACATGCGGTATAGGTGAATTGGGTAGGCTAAATTGTCCGTAGTGTATGTGTATGTGTGTGAGTGGGTGTGTGTAGATGTTTCCCAGTGATGGGTTGCAGCTGGAAGGGCATCCGCTGCATAAAACATATGCTGGATAAGTTGGCGGTTCATTCCGCTGTGGCGACCCCAGATTAATAAAGGGACTAAGCCGAAATGAATGAATGAATGAATGAATGAAATGCAGTGGCTGAACTAAAACGGCTGATTTAGTTCATATTTCAGTTCAGTAAAAGTGTCAACCAAATGCTGTGTTCTCCTGGCTTTATTGGGAAAATTGGGCTGCGAATCCAAACCAGATCACAGAGCAGAAAACCTAAAGAAAGATTATTTTAAACACTCCATTTATGGTCAGTCACCATAACAGGAAACTCCTTTATAATAACTTGCAATTCTGACTTTATAATTAAAATAAAATAAAATAAAATATTCAGTGGCGGGAACAGGCTTCCATACTAAACGAACTATATTTGCATAAATAAAAATCTATTCAGCCTTAACTTTATTGATAATTAATTAAAACAATTTAGTTTCTCTAATTCACCTATAATGGATGACTTTGGACTGTGGGGGAAACTGGAGCACACAGAGGAAACCCACGCAAACATGGGGAGAACATGCAAACTCCACACAGAAATGCCAACTGACACAGCCAGGACTCAAACCAGTGATCTTTTTGCTGTGAGGTGACAGTGCTAACTACCGAGCCACCGTGCCACCTATACAATGACCTATATAATGAGCAATTATTATAACCATAACTATATCTTAGCATCCACATCATAACATCCACATGAAAATCTCATGAAATCTTCTGCATTAAAAACATCAAGCTTTTTGAAAAAGGATGGATGCATTTTCCACCAGAAAAAAAAAATTCCTTCCTGCTCCTATTGCTAAAAGTTTTGAGACACCCCTCCAAATAATTTGATTCAATTGTTCCAATGATTTCCATGACCACATGTATGTAAAAGAAAGCATCTATGCAGACTGTTTCTACAAACATTTGTGAAAGAATGGGTCGCGCTCAGGAGCTCAGTGAATGTGAGAGACGTGTGTATACCCTAATAGGTTGTCCTCTGTGAAATAAGTGCTTTTGGGAAATTTCATCACTGCTGAATACTCTACGGTAGTATTAGTGTTAAAATACTGTTAGTGGTATTTTAACAAAAGTTTATGTATTTGGGAGTTATAGGTATGGCTTGTCAGACTGGTCGTGAGGGTGAAGTTGCATCAATCTTTAGTGATATTCTTAACGTTAATCAGAGAAACGGACTTATGTTTAACTCTTTTGAAGTATTGGCACCTAATGTTATGCTTCCGAATATTAGGAAAAAAAACTATGTTATCTCTCGCTTTAATCACCATATATAGCCACCTAGGACTCTATGTCAATTTTCTAAAAGAGTTTTCTGATTTTATTTCTGACTTACTAGTTAAAACTGATAAAATACTAATTGTAGGAGACTTTAACGTCCACATAGATGACGCTAACGATACATTAGAGCTCGCGTTTACAGATTTACTACAATCACTTGGGATAAAGCAAAACGTTGTTGGTCCAACCCATCGCTTAAAGCATACATTAGATCTAATTTTGTCCCATGGAATTGAGGTCATTGATGTAGACATTATACCACAAAGTGATGACATAACAGACCACTACATCTTATTATATAAGCTTACCTGAAATTAGCAGATCTGCACAGATATATCGTCCTGGTAGAACTATCGTCCCATCCACTAAAGACGAATTTACAAATAACTTGATCTTTCTCGATTTCTAAATGCACCTGCGAACACAAATGACCTTGATGTAGTAACCAGCAGTATGGATGCTATCTTTACTAACACACTAAATACTGTGGCACCCATCAAATTAAAAAAGGCTAGAGAGAATAAAACTACACCATGGTATAACAGTCATACTTATGCTCTGGAACGTTGGTGGAAAAAAAAAACTAAATTTGAGGTCTTTCGAATTGCGTACAAAGATAGTATGTCCAGCTATAGAAGGGTTCTAAAATCCGCCAGGGCTGAGCACCTCCACAAACTGATAGAAAATAATCATAACAATCCTAGATTCTTATTTACCACCATTGGTAAATTAACAAATAATCGCTCATCTTTGAAACAAAATATCCCATCACAAATTAGTGATGACTTCATGAATTTTTTAGACAGACAGAAAATAGAAGATGTTAAACGTTCTGCACCACATTATACTTCAGATTCATTAAACATTCCACTGAATCAATATAATCTACAGTGCTTCAACATGATAGAACAGGAAGAGCTAGATAAACTTATAAATGGTTCTAAACCAGCTACATATATGTTAGACCCAATTCCAACAAAATTACTGAAAGAGTTGCTACCTGTAGTAGGAGAACCTCTTCTTAATGTTATTAACTCTTCTTTATCTTTAGGGCATGTTCCAAATCCCTTCAAGCTAGCTGTTATTAAGCCTATTATTAAGAAGCTACAACTGGACCCTAGCAACTTAGCTAATTATAGGCCTATTTCACATCTTCCATTTATGTTTAAAATACTAGAAAAAGTTGTTTCTGCCCAATTATGCTCCTTTCTACAGATGAACAATGTTTTTGAAGTGTTTCAGTCAGGTTTCAGGCCTCATCACAGTACAGAAACCGCATTAATGAAAATAACCAACAATTTACTCTTAGCTGCTGACCAAGGGTGCATCTCGTTATTAGTTTTACTTGATCTTAGTGCTGCATTTGACACTATCGACCACAATATCCTCATAGATCGCTTAAATTCTACAGGTGTCCAGGGACAGGCTCTACAATGGTTTAAGTCATACTTAACTGACCGTTACCAGTTTGTGAATATAAATGGACAGCTTTCACAAATCAGCCCAGTAATGTATGGGGTGCCTCAAGGATCAGTTTTAGGCCCTTTGCTGTTTACGATATACATGCTAACCCTGGTATACATTATTAGAAGAAACAGGATCAGCATTCACTGCTATGCAGATGATACCCAATTATATATTTATCAAAACCTGATGAGACATCTGAACTTTCTAAGTTAACTGAGTGTTTTAAGATGTTAAAGACTGGATGACCAACAATTTTCTTCTCTTAAATTCAGACAAAACAGAATTATTACTTATTGGGCCTAAATCCTGTACACAGCAGATCTCACAACTCGACCTGCTGGGAGGGATACAAAGTTAGCATTAGCTCTACTGTAAACGATCTGGGCGTTATATTAGACAGCAATTTAACTTTTGAAAATCATATCTCCCATGTCACAAAAACTGCCTTCTTTCATCCGAGAAATATGTTACGAAATATGCTATCCATCTTAGATGCAGAAAAGCTAGTTCACGCTTTTATGACTTCTAGGCTGGATTACTGTAATGCTGTTCGCTGGTTGCCCAGCATCCTCTATTAATAAACTTCAGCTAGTACAAAATGCAGCTGCCACAGTTATTACCAGGTCTAGAAAATATGATCATATCACTCCAATTTTATCCTCCTTACACTGGCTAACTGTTATGTTTCGTATTGATTACAAAATATTGCTTCTTACCTACAAAGCTTTAAATAATCTCGCTCCTGTTTATCTAACTAACCTTCTGTCTCGCTACAATCTAACCTGCTCTTTAAGATCTCAAAACTCAGGGCTTCTGGTAGTACCTAGAATAACAAAGTCGAGTAAAGGAGGTCGAGCCTTCTCATTTATGGCTCCTAAACTCTGGAATAGCCTTCCTGATAATGTCCGAGGCTCAGACACTCTCTCAGTTTAAAACTAGATTAAAGACTTATCTTTTTAGTAAAGCATACACTCAATGCATCGCAAAACGGTATGATCACAGGTGAGCTGGCTTGACCTCCTGTAGAACACACTGCTCATGTCTTAATACACCAGACATTGTGTTAGAAACTCTCATATGCTTTACATGTTTGTTTCTATGTTTGTTCATATAACTGCTATTTTCATCTATAACAATAAATTTTTGCATCTCATTTAAATACACTATGAACAGCAGCTACGCTAATTATTTTCTTTATTTTCTATTTCCACCTGAGGATACTCTAATTATTTTGTAATGGCATGACAGTTCACTGGAAGTCCTTGAGCTGGCCCAAATTAAACTGAGCTTTTAATTTACTAACTTTCAGGCCATCCAAGACATAGGTGATTTAGCTGAATCTGTGGATCTTTGTTTTTTTACAATTCAAGTCAACATAAAAAGCCATTCAAAATGCAAGTCATATTCCGACACTTTTTAGAGTAAAAAACAAACTCTGTGCTGTGTTGTTAATGTGGTTTCTTCAGAGTTGGCTTGTCAGTTGCAAACATATTTCATATGTAGCCAATGCAGCTTTGAAATTTAACATCTTCGTATTTAACTTACCTCAGTTTCCCTCAGCAGCAAGTTTTGTTTGGGGAGTCTTGCTGCATCCAATGATGACATTAGGGTTCACACATAGTATACTTACAATATCAACAGTGTTTGTCTATTAATCTAAAATCATAGGGCTGTCAACAACATATATAAGTGCACTGTTGATGAATGTCTTAGAGTAAACAAACTCAAAAATGTCCCTTTCTACACCGTTTATGTACAGTTTTCTCACTTTCAAGGCAATGTTCTGGGTCTGTGTTTGGTTGCTCTATCCTCTCCCAAACCCTAGGCCATACGGCTGGAACAGTAAAGTTGTTCCAGTGAAACAGCACCGGGACAGCTCCTTTTGTCAAAAGTCTGCGTCTGGTTGATGCTCAAGGCTTAATCAGGTCACTGGACTGGAAATGTCGGCTACAGACATTTGTCTTTTCTGTAACTGTAAAATTATCATGTCGAATATTATTATTGTGTAAACACAATAACCAAATGAACATAAAGACATATATGCAATATAAAACAATACAGCCCTCTAAGTGTATGGCTTGCTGCAGACATAAAAACTCTAAATAAAATAGAAAATAAAATCAACCACGTGGCCTTGCTGAAGAGCATAATCCAGTAAACATTTATTTAAAAAAGCCATTTAACTTAAAAAAACGACATGTCACTACTCACACTAAATGCTCAATGATAATAGAACCGAAGTATAAACTAAATGTGTGAAATCGCTACTTTATTAAGTTAATATTGATAAATTAAGACAGAGCATGAAAAATACTTACCTACAGCATGGCTGTCTCACAGCATCTGCTATGTTACGTCACTTCCTGTCTGACTTGTATGTCTGCAGTTTCCCAAACTAACAACATGAAGGCATCATTACATTATAAAATACACACAACTGCTGCAGAATTCAGGAGAATTCACAATGAAAAACCTAACTTTGTTACATTCAATCCTATATGACGGTATTTACATAAGCAAACAAAAACAACTGGACCATATCCAGGCATGTCATGAAAAAGAAATACAATTGGAAGCAAAAAAGAGGGGAAAAAAACAATTAAAATAAAATACAATGAATAAAACCCTTAAGAAGTGTATTGTCTTATTCCTTCATAATCTAGAAAAAGAAAACAGACATTCAAACAGTCAAAACTATTATGCATTGACACAACATTTTGTCCAGACATGGTTCACAAAAGCCTATTCACAGGTTTCAGTATATGCCCAAAACGAGACCTAGGCACGATAAATGTCCTGGAGTCTGAAGCAGACAGTCTATCATCATAATCTTTGGAAACATCAGACAAAGGAATTAAAATCACAAAATGAGCAGGACTCGCAACTGTAAAATCAGAAGTTCCTGGGCAATACTGGGCATGCTCTCAATCAACTTCTGGGCCAAATCCTGAATGATAGCTACCCATTCTTTCATAATCACTTCTTGAAGTTTGTCAGAATTAGTGGGTTTTTGTTTGTCCACCCGCCTCTTGAGGATTGACCACAAGTTCTCAATGGGATTACGATCTGGGGAGTTTCCAGGCCATGGACCCAAAATTTCAACATTTTGGTCCCCGAGCCACTTAGGTATCACTTTTGCCTTATGGCACGGTGCTCCATCATGCTGGAAAATGCATTGTTCTTCACCAAACTTGTTGGATTGTCGGAAGAAGTTACTGTTGGAGGGTGTTTTGGTATCATTCTTTATTCATGGCTGTGTTTTTGGGCAAAATTGTGAGTGAGCCCACTCCCTTGGATGAAAAGCAACCCCACACATGAATGGTCTCAGGATGCTTTACTGTTGGCATGACACAGGACTGATGGTAGCGCTGACCTTTTCTTCTCCGGACAAGCCTTTTTCCAGATGCCCTAAACAATTGGAAAGGGGCTTCATCTGAGAATATGACTTTGCCCCAGTCCTCAGCAGTCCATTCGGCATACTTTTTGCGGAAGATTAATCTGTCTCTGATGGTTTTTTTTTTTTAGAGAGAAGTGGCTTCAGATGCGCTCACACCTGCCTGCAGCCATTCCTGAGCAAGCTCTGCACTGGTGGCACTCCGATCCTGCAGCTGAATCCTCTTTAGGAGACGATCCTGGAGCTTGCTGGACTTTCCTGGACGCCCTGAAGCCTTCTTAACAAGAGTTGAACTTTTTTCTTTGAAGTTCTTGATGATCCTATAAATTGTTGATTTAGGTGCAATCTTTGCAGCCACAATATCTTTTCCTGTGAAGCCATTTTTATGCAAGGCAATGATGGCTGCACGCGTTTCTTTGCAGGTCACCATGGGTAACAATGAAAGAACAATGATTTCAAGCATCACCCTCCTTTTAACATGTCAAGTCTGCCATTCTAACCCAATCAGCCTGACATAATGATCTCCAGCCTTGTGGTCGTCAACATTTTTACCTGAGTTAACAAGACGATTACTGAAATGATCTCAGCAGTTTCTTTAATGACAGCAATGAAATGCAGTGGATAGTTTTTTTCAGGATTAAGTTCATTTTCATGGCAAAGAAAGACTATGCAATTCATCTGATCACTCTTCATAAAATTCTGGAGTATATGCAAATTGCTATTATAAAAACGTAAGCAGCAACGTTTCCAATTTGCAATATTTATATAATTCTCAAAACGTTTGGCCACGACTGTAGACACTAAAATTTCAAATGACTGTGCAATCCCATCTATGACATACAACTCAGATTCTGGGCTGTCAACAACTAGGCCTGTCAAGGAATCACCAGCTTCCTCACATGAATCAGCAACAACCAAGGAAGGAACACTGTCAGATCCTTCAACTTCTGCTTTGTCCAGTGGCAAAAAGTTCCCTTATCTTAAAAATGTGATTGTCGACATTCCTATCCACTACAAGAAAAATAGTAAGTGCCCACCTGTCAGCTAACTTCTTCTTCCCTCTTGCAGCCTTGTTTGCTAACAGTACACGATCACCAATTTCAATGTCTTGACCCTTGACTCTCCTATTGTAGAGAACTGTATGTCTGTGTTGCTCCTTTTTAGCTTGAACCTGGGCTATGGACAAGGCCACTTCCAGATCTATCAAATGTACCTATGTATTTGTCATAGCAGGTGACTGTGTGATCTTCTAAAACAGAGTGGAAAATTAAGTCTACTGGAAGGCAAGGAACTCTAACGAACATGAGATAAAACGGTGCATAACCCGTAGTCTCATGAACAGTACAGTTATAAAGAAAAGTCAAAGATTGCAGCTGTCTCTGGCAATTACGTTTTGCTTCAGGGGCTAAAGCACGAATCATACCCCCTAGAGCTCTGTTAAACCGCTCCACACTCCCGTTTCCCATAGGATGGTAAGGAGTTGTGTGCGATTTTTGCACCCCGGACACCCGTAGAAGCTCACTAATCAGCTGGCCTTCGAAACTTGCATCTTGATCACTATGTACGCGCTCAGGAAATCCAAAAACGCAAAAGTATTTATCCCACAAGACACGTGCCACCCGTTTAGCAGACTGATCATTACACTGAAAGGCTTGAGCCAACCTTTTAAGTTGTAAAGTGATCAGTAATTACTAGGATATTAACAGATCTGTTATTATGATCTTCAGCAGACCAAAAGTCAATGCACACCAACTGTAGTGGTCTGCTGGTCACGATATTCTCTAAGAGGGCTCGGGCTCCAGGCTCAGGAGTTTTGCTGACTACACACCTTTGACAATGACGTACATGCTCTCTAACATCCCCATCAAGACTCAGCAAAAAAAAAATAACGATGTCTATCAAGTCCATCTCAAGACGATCCAGTGCTGTAATTTCATCAGGCCCAAACACTACCAAATCATCCAAATAACATAACATAACAGACTCAAGAAGTTTTGGCCCCCAAAAATGCTTGTAATCATGCACATACAACTTCCTGGGCTGTTACAAAGGCCTTGAGGAAGCCGATTGTACTTATATAAACCCATAGGTGTTGTAAAGGAAGAGTACTTTCGGTCCTCCTCATGTAATGGCATGTTGTAAAGGTGAGGTCCATTTAACTAAACAGTGAAACAGTGAAAACAGTGAAGCAGATGCGCATCTTTCAATGTCCTCTTGTTTAACCATTGAAAGTCTGTACAAACTCACTCTTCGACTTGCAAATAATCTCCTTCTCCTCCATTTCAAGCAACAAGAGACGCAACACTTGGTATTCGATGGGTGCAACACGCCAATACGGAAAAGTCGGAAAGGTTTTGTGTCTGAAAGATGGATCCTGTGAACAAATTCAGTAGCATTACCAGAATCTAAATGATGGCGCGAGAACACATCATTATACTGCATGACCATCTCAACTTCTTCCTACAGGTATCAGACACATCACAGGAATCCAGATCAAGCCCTTCTAGACCAAGAGATTTCAGTTTCTCTCCGATACAGCTTGAACCTAAGGAGACACTATCCACTGACTGAGTTCTTTGCATCTGTGAATATAGTGTTCCATCATCCAAATCCTCAAGTGCAACACCTGGAAACAAGTCAGCTATCTTGGTATTTATATTGAACATATATTGATCAACTTCAATGGAACCCACCTGTCTCCCTATAGATGTGTAACAAGTCTGGCCACAATAATGCCTTTAGGTGCAGAACGTGAACTTGTAGGCTCTGTCAAAACAGCACTACCTGGATACACCACTACATGCTTAGACAGTCTTCCTCATACAAGGTACTCACAACCAGGCTCTAAACAAACTGCTGAATTACATTTCACAGTTCCTATTTTGTCAGGAATTTTGTCACCCATCCAACGATTCAAGCCTGCAAGCTTAGAGAGGTAAGTCACACTGCTTAGAACACTGTATAATGTGTTTAATGACATTCGTACCAACAATGAATTCATCGTGCTGCCCACTGACAATTAGGGTAAGTACCAGCATTTTACATCCATAAATCCCCTGTTGAAGTGTCACAGCACGTTTAGGTCTAACCTGGTTACCACCGCAAGCTATTAATAGCATATCTGGGCTATCTCCATTTTGATCATTGATTATCCCAGCTTCCAACAATTTCTGCTCTGCACTTTCATTCATGGTAAATGCCATGGAACCACTGTCAAGCATACCATACAAGGCCACCTTATCATCTACCATGACTGAAGTGTAGAACAAACTGTCTGTAGATAGCATTTGTGTTACTCTTTGGTGGACATGAAATTTTTTTCAGCATCTACAACATTTTGGGAGTTACTATCTAAACCTGCACAGCCTCCCTCCATATACAGGTTGGTCAGTTTCCCGACTGAGACTGCGGACAGGCTGACTGTGCATGGCCCGGTGAAAAACAGCTAAAACACAACCTATCTCTTAGGCAGTGAGACTTAGTAGAATGTGAGGTATTACCGCAAACTCCACAGCCCCTTACCCTACCTCTGTACCTGGAAATCACATTCTTTTCAGGCTGGATGTTGCTACTCTGGTGCACTCTTTCCACCACCTGTTCCAGGATACCCACCATACGATTCAGGATATGTTCATCTGAATTTCCCCTTTGATCATGCGATTGTCGAACTGCTCTATCTGGACAGCAAGCACTGTACACCCAGTCCTGCATGCTGTCAGACACAGGAGGGTGACTTGTGTAGTGTGCAAAGCTAGCATTCGTTTCCTGTAAGCGAGATATCGGCAAGAGATTGTTACATGGTAACACATCAACATTCCTAACGTCAAGAGAGCTGGCAGATGTCATAGATGAGTGTTGCTCTCTCTGATATTCATTCAATCTCCCCTAAACTTCTTTTGCAGTCCATTCACTGATCGGCTTGTGCTTAAAAAAATCAGATAACACAGCATCTGGCAGTATTTTACAAACATACGAGCCACCTCCGCACCAATATTATCCATAACACGACCCTGTCTATGCAAGCCTTCATCTGCTAAATCCGCAGCTTTATTGACTCTGATCCAATAATCTATTGCAGAATCACCCGACTTAGGCAGAGTTGAATAAAAGTCTGCCAAAGAAAGGCAAGATGGTGCGACGCTAAAATATTTCATGAGGATAGAGTAAATTATGTCAGGGTCACTCCTGACATCAAGAGACATGTCACTCCTTTAACTAATCCACGCAATATCCCCTGCTCTGCCCATCAAACGTGACATTATTTCATCCGCCTGATTTTCAACAGCACACTTCTGTTTCAACAAAAGTGTTTTGGTCATTTCAATCCATTCATGTACCGGGAATTTATCACTTCTGTCTCCCCTAAAAATCACAGGGTCTCTGTCAGAAGTGACATGAACTATTACACGGGAAACATCTTGCTTGGTAAAGCTTTCAGAATTTACCCCTCTGTTGATATGAGACTCTTGGTTCACCGACATTGTACTGTTCTCTATTATTTTGGCAGCGACAGCATTGCTAATTTGTTCACCCAATCGGCCAAACATATCAATTAGACAATCTAAAATTTGACCGTCATAATTGGTATTGTGTGTCGTAGATGTATGACCAACATTGTGGATCATGAATGAAAAGCCCACGACCCACACCTTGAATATAATCAGATGTCACATGAGAAAGGCCCATCCTATTGTCAGTAGGTACATCTTTGCAAACACTATTAGTAATGACACCCCTTCCACATGGAATAAAAGGGCTAATAGGAGAACTAACATTGAAATGATTGACAAATTTCTCACCCATTATTGTAAAACTAACGAAACAATGTCAGTTCGCAAATAAAAAAACAATAGTACACAACTAGTTACTCAATCAAACAAAATGGTTGCGAAGTTCCCTTCTTTTTATGTTTAGAAAGTCTAAATCGCAAAAGGGGGCAGCACGGTGGCACAGTGGGTGGCACAATCACCTCACAGCAAAAGGTCGCTGGTTCGAGCCCCGGCTGGGTCAGTTGGCATTTCTGTGTGGAGTTTGCATGTTCTCCCCGTGTTTGCGTGGGCTTCATTCGGGTGCTCCGGTTTCCCCCACAATTCCAAAGACATGCAGTAGGTGAATTGGGTAAGCTAAATTGTCTATAGTGTATGAGTGTGAATGAGTGTGTATGGATGTTTCCCAGTGATGGGTTGCAGCTGAAAGGGCATCCGCTGCGTGGTGATGGACACCCGGTGTGTCGCTGTGCACCATGCCCATCTAGGGACCCAATCGCTAAGCCAGCGCTAAAATGCTCTCATATGAAAAATTTGAGCAGCCTGATAGTGACTACAAACGTCATATGCCCCAGGAGCCTCTGAAAAACTTCAGTGAGACCACTGTAACTGCCTAATTGAATGGGTGAATCACTAGCCAGTGGAACGTGCTGTGACGACGCAACAATTTGGAGCCGCGGGAAGAGCGCTCTTGTCGAGGAACAGCTAGCACGGACGGGTCAGGTGGGGGAGCAGTTTTCTGAGCCCACCAAGTGATGACCTGCTCCATCGCGCACGGTTCTCCAGCCACACTGCCAAAGCAGCCCAGGAAGCACAGCCATCATGTCTGACTAGAGAACTGTGACCACGCATGAAGCTCCATAGGATCACTCCATAGGACTCCATAGGACCACCCCGTAGGATGGTAGCAAGCCCAGTCTATCATCTGAGCATGATGCCCTCTGATGTTGCGATGGCCGTCTGATCAAGCTGATGTCATCAAGCGAAGGTGTGGGCATTTCGGGGGATGAACCAACACAACCACTCGAAGCTTGGATGGAGCGCGCTGTAGAGGAGTGGGAGATGGATAAACCCCCACTGTGATCCTCAGATCTGTCCGCGTGCTACCCACTTTCACTGGGAGCAACGGGGGTGGTTTGGAAGCCGCGATCTCAGCTGTGCAACAGCCATGCCCTCATAGTAAAAGCAAGAGCTGTCCGCGAGCACTGTGATGCGGTACCCGTACCCATCATCCAGAGATAGGAACCACCACATCCAGAAACGCACAGTCAGAACAGCATCTTGAAAAAGATGTGTTATTTGACCGTGTTGCTTTATTAGGGAATCTGCTCTTTTAATGGAAGCTGCTCTTTTGTGCACACCTGCGAAATGCCCAGGGGACAGGAAAGCCCAGATCGACCGCCACTGTCACATCTTCTCCTGCACTGGTTAAATTGGTTTCAGTCTTGAAATCAGGTTGGCAGATAAAGTGTCTCATGAGAGGCTCTGAAGCTAATTTCTAATGCTTGATTCTCAGCCATCAGCAGATATATTCTGCTAAAGACTAATCGCTGACAGCTGTGGAGCTGAGCTCCGCCAATTCAATTGACATTAATTGGCCTATTTTCTTACTCTTCAGAGTGATTGGTCATCTGGCAAACTCCCATAGTCTGTTCCAGACACACGTTGTAGTTCCCATGAAGTGGAACATTCAGTGAAGTGGATTTTGGACACATCCTGAGTCTGGACACCCCTTTTCTAGAGTGATCATACATCCTCTTTTTCCTGAAAATGTCAACTTTTGGGACTAATAAATCCTTTATAAATGAGTCTGTCCAGGATTCTAATCTCATAAAATGTCTGGGGTTTGACTTTTGCTTTTTACAATTGTCATTAATTGTATGCATTTTTGCATTACTTTTACCTTTTTCTTTACACCTTGCCTTGTTGCATGCCACCATTGGTTGGTCATGTATGTACGCAAACATTGGCCAGTGTGTCTCAATCCCTCAACACCAAGACTACAGCCAAAAGAAAGAGCAGCATCTTTTACCTGTCAGTGGGTGGCAGATGACATCTGTAAAGTGTTTACATCACCCAATAGTAGTCTTGCCGCAGTATTCAAAACTAGACAATATAAAATTGTGGATGTTTGCCTTCAAGAGTTTGTCTCTAAGAAAGCATTGGCTTGATCTTAGCTATTAAGCTTTAATAGTAAATACAAGAGAATTCGGAATCAAAGAACACACAAATGTACAAATTAGCAAATTAGTCTTGCATTATAGCTGTAATATCTAGTATGGTCTATGGTCTTGAATTGTAGATCATTACACAGTACATCAAAAATAGCATTTAAAGTTGTGCTTAAGCATCAGAAGTTATATGAGTTATTGTTGCTTAAAGTACTTATGACAAGTTGTCCTGCCAAGAAAGAGCTAAATGCAGAATTCACAGTGCTTGGACACGCGGGACCGCACTTGCAGGGATTAAAAGTGTGAGAAAATGACTCCATGCACTCAAAAAAAATCTAATTGGAGTAAGTACAATTTAGCATCAGATCATAAAATCGGATCACTTTGATTTTTTTAGTTAAATGAAGTTTATTGAAAAGAATGCATTGGTTGATTTACTGATTGAATGATTGATTGATTGATTGATTGAATCATTATTGAATGTGATAACCAAAGTTTCTATGTAACCATTTAGTGGGTTCTGATTATAACAGTGTTTTATCTTAAACCTGGCATTTCCCAGACTCTAGAAAGGCAGTACTGTAGAGTCACAAGGCTGAGACGGATGCTAATCAAATAAGTGTCAAATGAAACTGTTAGTCACACGGGCTGTCCACTGTCTTCTTAGCCTCTCTCTGTTCCAACAAGAACAAACTGCAGTCTGTTTTCACAAAGAAACAAAGCTTTTGCAGGAGTTGCCTGACAGGAGAACACAAGGGCCAGGCTTAGATCTATTAATCTGGAACTCTTTAGTGTGAAAAGACTTTGATTAGGCGCTGACGAAGTCTCAAGTGTTGAACACACATTCCTCCTGTAGGAATTCACAAAGAATTCCACTATCAGAATTCACAAAGAATCACAAGCAACTGAAAAATGACACGCATTTGCATTGAAACATTCATCAGGTGCTTTATCCAATGTGACTTACCAGCCATATTTTAATTGACCCAATTAGAGCCAGTAACACCACTTTATAGCTGCAAATACACATGAAAAAAAATGCTTCAGGAGTATTTTGTGTAATTTTTAATACCCATTTTGATTCACACAGCATAAAACATTTGAATGTTTCAGAGACGACTGAATGATGGATAATATTTATTTATCTGTTTGTTTGGAGACATTCTATATCAATCGTAAAAGAAAAAAAAATGCAAGAATAAGAGGTATCGTAGCTCACCAGTTAATTAAAATACAAGACGGCTTCAAATTAAAATGATGGAAGATGCTGTTGGCAAACACGTTATTATTGAGACATGGAAATAAGAAGCATTAAAGGTGTACATCAACAATTTGTGTGTAACACAATTTTAAAAATTGTTTGTGTATACATGACAGTAATGTTTATTGGTTTTAAGAATATTAAATGCTTTAGACATCCAATAATTATCTTTATTCAACCCTCCTGGTCCTTAAATATGATTGGCTGAGATGTATGATACAATATATAGGTTTTGGTGATTTCACAGAGATGTGAGCTTCAGGGTGTCAGCAGCTATTCAGTGCTCATAGACACACTTAGCCTTATCTTGGCCAGTTAATCTGGAATCTACCGCTGACTCTGGTGGTTAAAAGATCTGCATGCACTGGCTGGCATTTTGTCTTTCATGTCTTGATCACCAAAACAATATTATAAGAGGGACATACTGTAAAATATTTAAACCCTAAGGAAGATTCCAGAAGAGTCAGCGGGAACCAGAATTATTAATTGGCATTGATTCTTCAAAATATCTTTTGTATGAGCTTGAACTGATGAGTAAATTTCCTTTCAGGTGGACTATCATTTTAATGTGATATTTATTTTAAGAGGCCAAAATATGCTTTTCTTTGTCACATTTTGACACTTTCAAAGTAGCAATGAACATCTAAAGCACAAGACCTATAATGCATACTGTAACTTATCTGAACAAAATTTGCTGCATTTCATAATATACATAGTAAAATCAAGACTTTTCAGACTTTCAATGGGAAATTGAAACAAATGAAACAAAACAAGTCAATACCATTCACATTTTTCAGCTTGAAGCACACAATAAATACAATAACCATATATTAGGGAAATAGTACCATATTCCTTTAAGAATTAACAGTAAATTTATCAACTCTAAGTGTGGCGAATATTCTTATAAACTAATAAGAATTCGTTTATATGGAAAGTCATTTACCATACATGAGACAATCTCTTTTTATTAGTTATTTTCATTATAAGGCTTGTACGTGTGCATATGCATGTGTGATTTTCTATAAAGTCAGCAGATCTACAATATTTGCAATCCATTTCATCCCATCAGACTGCAGATAATGCATTTTCACTGCTGTAGTGAATGCTTTGAGAAGCTGGTCATGACCTCTCAGCGTTATCTAATACATTTGAAGAGTTCAGATGCAAAAACCTCTACGTGCCATCTGAAAATTTCTTCTAAAATGAGTATTTTTCTCAGGCTCCTATGCATAGGTTCATGCGTTGGTTTACTTCTATGGTGGTTAATATGTTATTTTCATTGTCTTTAAAGTGAAATAACTGAACATAAACGTAGAAGGCTGAGAAAAATGCTAATTTAGTAGACAATTTCAGATGGCGTTTGGAGGTTTTTGCATCTGAACTCATTTTTAATATAGCAGTTTAAGGCCAACAGATGAAGAATTTCAGGGTGTTGCCACATTTTGCAGATCTGATTGGCTTAAAACAAGCTCTGGTATGACTGTTGTGTTAGTGTGGCTCATTTTGTGTGTGACCACTACCACAGTGAATGAATGCAATATGAATGGCACATTGACCAAAGACATTTAAACAAACCAAAAACAGGACATGATGTCACAAAATGCAAACCAAAAGGACAGAATGATAAAAAACAAACAAACACATAAACCATTACAAAATAAGCTTTGGAAATGTGTCACTTTGCTGCAGAGAAATTCTTGGCTGATAAATAATGATTAAAAAAATGCTAATAAAACATACAATCATATGAATAAAACAATTAGATTTAGATCAGCATTGAGTTTTGTCAAAATATATGTAAAAAAATAAAATACCAGTTTAGTTTAGTTTTAGAGTGTGCACACTAGACTAGTCATCAAATACACAGATTATACAGACTTCTCATGTGTAGTCATTCATTCCAGTCTATTTGATGACTAGTCTAGTTTTGGGCTATTGTTATTGTTACAATTACTAGATTTTCACGGACAGCCCAAATTTAGCCTTGTTTTAGCCAAGATGTCTATTAGATTTCTTATAAACACACAAAAAGCTTGCTGCATTCATAGACTGAACATGTAATATGCATAATGTCACTGTTCTCATATTTTTGTATAGAGACAATAATGATATCATTTTCAAATACAATACCGGTTTCCCCCACAAGTCCAAAGACATGCGCTATAGGTGAATTGGGTAAGCTAAATTGTCCGTAGTGTATGTGTGTGAATGGGTGTGTATAGATGTTTCCCAGTGATGGGTTGCGGCTGGAAGGGCATCCACTGCGTAAAACATATGCCGGATAAGTTAGCGGTTCATTCTGCTGTGGCGACCCCAGATTAATTAAGGGACTAAGCCGAAAAGAAAACAAATGAATAAAGTTTTAGTGTCACTTGAACAAGTGAAAAACAACTCTGTTGTGCCTACCTCACAGGACATACATCCTTTCATCAGCAGTCTGAATTGTAAAAGTACAGGGGTAGAGTTAAGTCATTATTATGACAATCTATAAAGGAATATTTGATGATAATATTAGCATCAGGAAAAATACAACAGAACCATGCTATTTACAAAAGACACTGGAATTTGTGGTAGCATTGTAATTACTTACAATAATTATATCTAAAATGTTCTTACACTTTCTATGAGTATATAAAAAAAATTTCCACAGAATCTGAAAAGTTTTGAGCCGTTATAGATGCCAATATTAAAACACATTTTTGTTCATTAAATTGGCCTATACTGCAATCTTCATATTAATGATAGATTTACAAATTGTTCAAAACGTGTCATCTTTCCTTGTGTAGAGATGTGTCACTGGTTTTCTTTGGCAGGAAATGTAGGGAACTTGATGACAGGAGTCTCAGCAAATCCGTATTGTAAAGAGAACTGCAGCTTCAAGTCTGCCATGATCAGAATGATTCTGTGGAAACACAGATGTAACTGTATCAACTAGGTAATGTATATATATATACAGTATGATTAAGAGATAGTTCACCCAAAAATGGTACTTCTGCCATCACTTTCTCATCCTCCACTTAATCCAACCCTGTTTGAGTTTCTTCTGTTGAACACGAAGGAAAATATACTGAGAAATGGTGGGAAAAAGCAGCTATTGACATTTATAGTAGAAAAAAAAAAATACTATGGAAGTCAATAGTTATGCCACGCATGACACACAATACACTATGCACTTATAGACTCAACCATGTAGTGTACAAGTTTAGTGTAGTTAACATTATTTTTTACACTTTTCTCAATCACCGGGAGCCGCTAAAACCACTTGCGTTAAAATAAATACTAGTAATAATGCATTTTATCTGTAATGCGTTTTTCCAAAGAGCTCCAGAAAAAAAATACAAATATAAAAATATGACAAAATACAAAATAGCACATGCTTAAATGTGTTTTAATCAGCTTTTTGAAGTGATCCAAAGTTGCTGTGCTTCAGGCATAAAAAAGGAAATGCATTCCATAATTTGGGGACTTTGAATGAAAAAGCTCTTTCTCCCAGTCTTTAGTTTACATGGAGGGTGATGAAGTAACAGAGAACAAGGAGACAGGAGTGAACAGGAAGGAGTAAATACACTTAAAAGAGAGCACAGATTATCAGGTGGAATCCCATCTGATAATCTGTGCTCTCTTTTAAGTGTATTTATAGTGATTTATATCTATATTTGTAGTGATTTATATGTTAAAATGAGACATTTAAAATCAACCATAGCATTGATAGAAAGCCAGTGTACCTGTAAAAGTCAACACAGGTTAATTGAAAATATATGCCCAGGGCTACATTTTTGCGAAACCACGAAAATGTGCTTCAACATATGTTTTCCTGCAGTTTGTGGGTGAAATGAACTCTACAGGGAAGTATGACGTCGACAACGTTTGTTCCTTTTCACACTTAAAGGGGACATAATCAAAGTTACTTAAAGGGGACGTAATCAAAGAATAAAGGATTATTTGTGCATGGCATCCAATAAATACCACAAAACCCTTAAAAGAGTCTATGATTTGTAATTGACTGCGTTTGCTTCATTTGCTTATCTACATGGATGACTTTTCTGCCATGGTCAGTTTGCTGAGTAGTTGCTCATCTTAGCTAGTCTGGTGAAGGATAACTCTAATTCACATAAAAGTCAAAACATGAAAAATCATAGTAAAACTATATGGCCACAATGCCATTTTCTCTGCATTTTTGTCTTTGTCTTTTTTCGGTTGGGTTTAGGGAAGAGTGTTGGTCAGTCCATTCACATGTACGACAATTCCCGGCCTCTCACAGACACATATTAGAAAGCTGTGTAAATGGCATGTATCAGAAAATGCAGCCCAGTAATGTATTTGAGATTTACAAAAAATGTAGACAGTGGCCTCTAGTAGATTTGTCATCGCAAGCTGCAAGGAAATATCACCACAGCATCGTATTTCACATTTAGCAAAGCTGCACCCGCTTCGAATGTTATCACTCGATTGAATGGGCGTTATCAGTGGTTATCAGCTGATAGATATGGGCCAGAAGGGGCCTTCTGCGTCTAATAGTAGGTGCAGAAGGCTGTTATCATCCATCCACATGGTTAATCAGCTATAATAATAGAGAAGACTCCAAATCCAGATCTGTTTTTAAATTACTGTGACGGTTGGGTTTAGGGTTGGGGTAGGGGTAGCCGTTAATAAAATACTATTCAAGAGTTTACACTTAGCTCATGATTTATAAGTAGCCTGTTTGGCTTGCTGTCCCGGGAGAGAGTCCTGAGCTCAAGGGATCCTCGGGCCCAGGGCTCCCTCCCTTTTGCAGGGCGAGGGGAGATTGAGCTCAGATCGACCTCGAAACTCCCCCGCTGCTGATGCTAATGTGAACTTCCCAAGTGTAAGACATTCAGGGAAAGAGACTTAGACTAATTTTGTCTATAATATAGAGCATGTTTTGGACAGTGAGAGGAAACCGGGGAACGCGGGGGAAACCCACACGGACACAGGGACAAAGTCCAACTCTGCACAGAAATACCGATGACCCGGTGCCAGTGGTATTCTTGCTGTGAAGCAAAAGTGCTAGTCACTGGGCTGCTGTGATGCCCATTCTGGATAAAGGTGGAAGAAGGGGAGAAAGGGGGTTTCTTTCAGACGAAGATAGTTGTAGAAAGAAAATGAGCATATATATATATAGTGACTTGGGATCATTTGATTGGAGGATCGTGATTAGTTAATGTGTGCCAGCGGGGTCAATCATGAGCGGGCGCTCCTCTCGAAATTAGTTTAATATTAAACTTCACTTAATGGGAAATTTAATAAATAATATAAATAATTCTCATTAACTTCCAGTCACAGCCGTATGTGATCTAGAGCTGATTAACCATGTGGATGGATGATAACAGTCTACTAGTAGTACTAACTACTAGTAGGCGCAGAAGGCCCCTACTGGCCCATATCTATCAGCTGATAACCACTGATAACGTCCATTCAATCGAGTGATAACATTCGAATCGGCTGAAAAAATGTTGCCCAGGGCAGGTATTTCCAATGTCCCTGGGTTGGTGAAAGCACAGGTGTAATGTGTTCCTGTGGAGAAAAGCGAGCACTCGAGCAGCAGAATTCTGAATGAACTGCAACCTATTTAGAGATTTTACTGGAAGGCAAGAAAACAAAGCATTACAGTACAGACCAATCTAGGTGTAATGAAGACGTGTAGAAGTCTTTTTGCACCAACAAAATTAAGAAAACATATCGGCTGTGCAATGTTCTTAAAATGGCAGAAAAAAGTTTTAGAAATGTGTTTTATAAGCGTTGAGTGCATGAAGTGTTCAACATTCCACACTTCTGTTTATCGGTTGAATAAGTGTATCATCCGGTTATTTAAAGTGCACTTATTCTTTTAGAATTTTCATTTTTCAATGCAGCAATTTTACAACTTATACTTAAATAGGGGCAGCACAGTGGCTCAGTGGTTAGCACTGTTGCCTCACAGCAAGAAGGTTGCTGTCCGGGTTCGAGTCCAGGCTGGGCCAGTTGGCATTTCTGTGTGTAGTTTGCCTGTTCTCCCTTTGTTGGTGTGGGTTTCCTCCGGGTGCTCTGGTTTCCCCCACAGTCCAAAGATATGCACTATAAGTGAATTAGATTAACTAAATTGGTCGTAGTGTATGAGTGTGTGTGTATTTGAGAGTGTATGGGCCTTTCCAATTTCTGGGTTGCATAAAACATATGCCGGAATAGTTGGCGGTTCATTCCGCTGTGGCGACCCTTGAGTAACACTAAGCCAGAGAAATATGAATGAATGAATACTACAAATTGGTGTAGGATAAGACATAAGTATACAATTTGGGATGCACCTAATGTCTGTTTTATCCAGCATTCTTCAGTACATCTTTTGTGTTCAACAGAAGAAAGAAAATCAAGCAGGTTTGGAACAAGAAAATGATGGCAGAATTTTCATTTTCATCTCTTTAAATCTGATTATCTGACAGTAGTAACCTGACTATGTTGTTAGTTCCTGACTGATCAGCTAGTAGGATCAATGTCAGAGTGGGTCAGATGTTTGACACTACAGGCCCTGGCAATGAAGCAGAAATAGGTCACAGGAAGATATTTTGCACTTCCTGCTCTACATTCTGGGAAACACCTACATTTAGCTGTCTGCTTCTCTGTTTTCTCGGTCTCTTCTCGGTAGCTGATGCTCTTCAGGCTCTGTGCATGTAGAACAGAAGTAAACACATAAAGGCGTGAGAAAACATGGTGCGATACTGAACAATAGTTTACTCATTAATTAAATTTTTATCTACTTCAAATGATTTTTTAGAGACTGTTAACAATTTCCTGTAGAATCTACAGTAACTTACTGGCAATCAAAAACTAAATCAATTACAGCAAAAACAATGTATTTATATTTACAGCACCATTTATATTGCTGTATATGCATTTGCAGAATTGTATGTACTGTATATCTTTACTGTTAAATATACAGTAATTTTCACAATGCAACTTTAAAATTAGTAAAAGACTGCATTAAACTTGTCCTAGAGTAAAATACAGTTCATATTACAGTTAAATACTGTGTAATTTACAAAAAATGTAAACACAAACACACCCATGATATAATAAATCTGATACACTCTTTATGAGAAGTTGGGGACTGTAAGTCAAGTTCAAACTTTGGATTAAATATTACAGTTTAAAAAAAAGTATTGAAGCACTGAAAGAAGCTATTATGTTTTAATGGATCAAGAAAGTCGTAAAACAGGAAATGATACCACAAAAACCAGACTCTGTCACAGACTTAAATTTGACTTGTTTTTAAATGGCAACCATCATAAATAAAAGAAGTTAAATCATGAAATAACTTTGGTGTTCATTCACATATACGAACACTTTTTGGAGCTTAAAAACTTTAGAAGCAGACCAGTCTGGTAATATATATATATATATATATTTTTAAATCATGTCAAAAGATATGTTTTTTATGGTTAAATTTATTTGTAAACCGAAAAACCATGTGGTCCAAAAAAAGCAATCGAGGCACAACCACAATGTGCTTGTTCTATCTGAACAGTCACATAAAAGGAAAGTTCACTCAAAAATGAAAATGTACTCCCTATTAACTCTCCCTAAAGTGGTTCCAAACCGCCATGATTTTCTTTATTCTGTTGAAGAAGATATTTGAAAGAATCCTGTAACTCTTGATTCCAAAGTAGGAAAAACAAATAGTGTAGAAGTCAATGGTTACAGGTTTTCAGCATTTTTCAAAATGTCTTTTTTGTGTTCCACAGAAGAAACTCAAACATGTGATTTGGAATCACTTGAGGGTTAGCAAATGAGGACAGAAGCATCCGTTTTGTGTGAACTATCCCTTTAAAGCCACTAGGCCAGTTTTTGCGTGTATGAGTCCAGTTTCTTTGTGTTTGATATAAAAGATCTCCAAATGTATAACAAAATATGAATAGTACAAAGTCTAGATTTAAATTTTTTGTAAAATACATCACCTGCGGACAACCTATTTACCATTGAGCCAACTTTGTTTAATTCTGCTGTAACATAACTCAAGATATATACAAAAGATATATGCCAATATATGCAAATCCCATATAGTCAAGTTCACATTTGGATTTCACAGATATAAATACATATACAGATATAAAAATGTCATACTCACAGATATAATAATATTTATACATATTTCAGTGTTAGAAAATGTTTTTCTACCTTGCAGTGATTCACAATGATACACATACTGTATATACTGTATTATGGACTGTATAGTCGTATATTAAATTTGAATAAATTGCATATCATTCTTATTTAATATTTGTCGACCTATGTCAAACATAACATTTTTAATGACTTTTTTTTATCTCTGTAGAAGCATATTTTCTTAAAATGTGTCATTTTCATGTGTTTTGTTGTTATTCTCATTTAGTTTTGGTCAGTGCAGTGCGGTAAACTGCTCTTATTTCTGCTAGCTATGAGAAAAAGCAGTTCTGCGCTGTGTGTTCTGACCGGAATCAAAAGTCTGACATCTGACTCTGAAAATGTTGTGTGGGCTTAATTCAGTGCCCCTACAGTGTCTACTGGCATCAACAATATAATGAAAGTAAATACAATGACCATGCAGAAACATGTAGAAAACATCCACCCTGATCTCACCAAGAAAGTGAGGAAATTTGAGTTCAGGCGTATGAAAATGTACGAAAAAAAAAGAGTGGCACCAAACCCCTTAACCCAACTGCACTGGGGGATGAGTACAAAATTGTAAGAATAAGATCATAAAAATTCATACCAATTAGCCACTAAATTAACAAGTTATAAATTGCCATGAGATCATGCTCACTGCCTTGAGAAAGAGGCCAAAATAAAGATCAGATACTTGCACATTATTTCAGTGATGTTGATTTCATGGACAAAACTGAGAATTATTTATTGTTACAAACTATTTTCCGGACCAGTTTTAGACAAACGGTTATACGAGATGAGATCTTACAACTTAAATTGGTTATTTTGTTTGATTTCAATATAAGATTGTGCTGGCATACATACTGACCATCCTTGCGCAGGACACACTTCCACAAACAGAAACACAGGCAGAGGACCAGAAGGAAAGCAACCGTAGTCACAGAAATCAGGATGGCGAGCGCTGTGCCAACTGATGAGAGAAACAGAGAAAGACAAAGATTTATTGATACTTCAGAGATTTAATTCTCATTTATCTTTATTATTTCGCTTTACGAATTACTTCAGAATAATCTGATACTGGATGTTTCAGGGACTTTTATATCCCAGGAGCTGATTGATTAATTGGTTAATCATTCAAATATTATTGAATGGACATTATATTATGTGTTATGTAAACATCTTGGATTCATATAGGTTGGTCAGATTTTCTATTTAATCATAAAAATACTTTAATAATAAGTCACACACAGCATTATTTTAGTATAATTGAGACTATTTATTCATTCATTCATTTTCATTTCGCCTTAGTCCCTTTATTAATCTGGGGTCGCCACAGCGGAATGAACCGCCAACTTATCCAGCATATGTTTTACGCAGCGGATGCCCTTCCAGCTGCAACACATCACTGGGAAACATCCACACACTCTCATTCACACACATACACTACGGACAATTTAGCTTACCCAATTCACCTGTACTGCATGTCTTTGGACTTGTGGGGGAAACCGGAGCACCCGGAGGAAACCCACGCCAACATGGGGAGAACATGCAAACTCCACACAGATACGCCAACTGACCCAGCCGAGGCTCGAACCAGGTGCTCCGGTTTCCCCCACAAGTCCAAAGACATGCGCTATAGGTGAATTGGGTGAGCTAAATTGTCCGTAGTGTATGTGTGTGAATGAGTGTGTATGAATGTTTCCCAGTGATGGGTTGCAGCTGGAAGGGCATCTGCTGCGTAAAACATATGCTGGATAAGTTAGCGGTTCATTCCGCTGTGGCGAATTATTAGAGAAGATTTTTTTCAACACATTTCTAAACATAATAGTTTTAATAACTAATTTCTAATAACTGATTTCTTTTATCTTTGCCATGATGACAATACATAATATTTTACTAGATATTTATTAAGACACTAGTATTCAGCTTAAAGTGACATTTAAAGGCTTAACTAGGTTAATTAGGTTATCTATGCAAGTTAAGGTAATTAGGCAAATCATTGTATAACTGTGGCTTGTTCTGTAGATAACCGAAAAAATATAATAAAACAAAAAAACCTTAAAATAGTTTTTTAAAAATGTAAAACTTCTTTTATTCAAGCCAAAATAAAACAAATAAGACTTTCTCCAGAAGAGAAAATATTATAGGAAATACTGTGAAACAATATTTGCTCTGTTAACACAGTTTGGCATAATTTGACTTTAACTGTATGTAAAATAATGTTAATGTACTGTATGAAAAACATTTTTGTTGTGACTTGTGAGGGGGCATGTATTAGTATTAGTGACTAACTACAGATGCTACAGATGTCAGCAAAAGCATGCTGTACAGGGGATAGATATCATTCTGCATATGCTGAAGGTGAGCTAAATAATGGATAAATCCATAGCGAAAGCATCCGCAAATCCCTTGAAAATGGCAGGAACTGTATGACTCTTAAATTCATAGATTTTGTGTTGACATTGGTGGAAGGCTATAAATCTAACACCACCTCAAACATCAAAGATGACTACATGTCTGTGTTCAGACAAATTGTCTTTTGCGCCTTAAAAAAATTAATAAATCGAATAGATGTCAATAAATCAAGTACGTCCCATGCTGGAAAAGTCACATTACAAAATTGTACATGAATTTGGGCTTTTTGCAGAAGAACAAATGCTGTTGACAATTTAGTAAATGGTGGATGTTGTTGGGTACCTGCTAATGTCTGTCTACGCTACTTCTACACCCTTGATGCCTCGTTTACTGTATGTCTATACAGTTGAACAGAAAGTAGGCCCAGAAAAATGTATGTGTACCACTGTGAGCCTTTGATCTTGATTATTTATCTTTATATTATGGAATGAGTTGTAAAAAAACTAAAGACAAACAAAAAAGGTCATGTTCTAGGACTCCTCATTTACTCTCAGTCACAAATCGATGGCCCATTACACTCAAAAAAATGAACCACGATGAAGTTTATCATTAACTGTGTGTAATCTTTTGATTTGATAATTTTAAATGTATTTTATTAGATTCCTTAGAACCAATCAAAATCTGTTAAAATCGAACACTATTAGATTTAATCAGTTAAAGATATGAATATGATATAAATATACCTAGCTGTAGATAAAGCCAGATCCAATTAGTTAAATTCTATGAGATTGGTTTACTTAATACTCGCAGCTCCATACTCCACACAATAGATGAATTGATAAGAAGCATTTAAAACAGATTAGATGTATTGATATTATTAAATAAATCTTGCTCTTATTTGTTTCATTTATGTTTAACTGACAAATATCAATCACATAAAGTTTATTATGTTAAAAATATGTAATCAAAAATTAATGGAAATTATATATGCAATAAGAATACGTAAAACTTTTTTTTTAGGCCTAATTTTTTTTTTGGGAGTATAGATGCTGGCCTTTCTCTGTCAAGGTGAGAGTAGCCATCAATATATATATGACAAAGACCCTCCTACACATACTGCTTTCTAACAAAATAACCCAAATGTAAATCAATATATGGGCAGCACGGTGGAGCAGTGGGTAGCACAACCGCCTCACAGCAAGAAGGTCGCTGGTTCGAGTCAGCGTGTGGAGTTTGCATGTTCTCCGGGTGCTCCGGTTTCCCCCACAATTCCAAAGACATGTGGTACAGGTGAATTGGGTAGGCTAAATTGTCCGTAGTGTATGTGTGTGAATGAGTGTGTATGGATGTTTCCCAGTGATGGGTTGCGGCTGGAAGGGCATCCGCTGCGTAAAACATATGCTGGATAAGTTGGCGGTTCATTCCGCTGTGGCGACTCCAGATTAATAAAGGGACTAAGCCGAAAAGAAAATGAATAAATCAATATATGGTTTAAAACAGATTTCACTCACTTTTAGTGTTCATGGAAACAGCGATGGCCGTCTCCAGTCCTTTATGATGGACGAGACACTTGACGGAGACGTCCTTCAGGAGTCCGGCTTGGATGGTCAAGGTGCTGATGACCAGAGTTGTCCCATCACTCTGCTGGACAGCGGTGGTCAGAGGCGGTCCGATGGTTCTGTCATTCCCCTCCACATTCCACACTATTTCAGCCTTTGGTCGGGCCACGGCTGTACAGTTCGCCTCGATCACTCCTGGTGATGTGGTCTTGTAGCTTACTTGAGGCTTAGGCAGGACTGAAAAAGTATGTTATTGTATATGGTTAAGGTTTGTGGAAGAATTTATTTCATCAATACACACATTCACATGTGAATGACCAACAGCATAGACATCACACAAAGCTTCCTAATGATCAAAAGGCAGCGTAACGTAGTTTTAGGCAGGTTTTGACCACATTACAGTTCCATATCACTACACTAAAGGATTTCAGTTTCTTTACACCTACAACAGCCCAAAGAAATCACATCCAAACAAAACAGAATGGCTTCAGTTGAGATTTGTAAGAAACTAGTTCTACACACAGGAGCACTTTAAGGACACAAACCTGACAACCTTGTGTTGAAATACAACATCTGACCAGTGTAGTATAAGCAGAATAATGAACTCTGGTGTATTGAATTATTGGAAAATAATGCACAACACCTCAAACGTAATGCTGTTGAAAATGTCATGTCATTGGAGAGGCAAAGTCCTGCCTGTTAGTGACAATCTCTTCCTCAATAGCATAGGACGTCTTGTTTTTGAATCAGCGGAATAAACCGCCAACTTATCTAGCATATGTTTTACGCAGCAGATACCCTTCCAGCTGCAACCCATCACTGGGAAACACCCATACACTCTCATTTACACACTTACACTACGGACAATTTAACTTACCCAATTCACCTATAGCGCATATCTTTGGACTTGTGGAGGAAACCCACGCGAACACGGGGAGAACATGCATACTCCACACAGAAATGCCAACTGACCCAGCCGAGGCTTAAATCAGTGACCTTCTTGCTGTGAGGCGACAATGCTACCCACTGCGCCACCCGTGCATCAACATACTGAAATAAATGTCTCAGCAACTTTTGGTTGATGTAGATTTCAATATTGATTCAGTTTACTTTAATAACGTTGATCCAGTTGAAAAAAACAACAACTATGTTTTGTATCAATGACAATCTATAGACCATTACTTTGGTATAGTTGCCTATAAATTGCCATGGCTATTTAATTTTCACCATTTAGTCTTTTCTCAAATGAATAGGAAGGGTTGTGTGTAAATGTGTTTCCAATATTTGTAGGGTAAAACAACTGATTCAGACAAATCAAAACAACATTAGCATAAAGACTAAAAGACAAGTCTACTACCAGCTAGGGCAAACAAAGCCACACTAACCAGCCAAATCCCAAGATATAATCATGTATTAACTCCACTGAATGATTACCATTTGTGTTGGCTTGGAAAGCATGAGTTGGCTTTGTGAACTAACAGATCTGCATGCCATATCTGAGTTTTTACAGCCCACGTAGTTTCTTCAGAAGTTCAAAGCTACAGAGATGCCCATTCAGACCACAGCACTGGCCCAAAAAGAAGATTACGCTCGTCATTCCCACAGTGAATTAGCAATTCACATTCTTACAAAATAATGACCTCTAAAGAACAATACCAGAATGGTATGAATAAGAGATGATTTTGACTAAATAAAAAAAAATTACTTTATTGTATATTTTGAACCGAACCTTTTTTCTAAAAACATCCAGTCAAAGTCAAAATTATTAAAATAAAAATTATTTATTTTGTTTTCAATTATTTCCCAAATGATGTTCAACAGAAAGAAGATTATTTTCAACGCATACTTTGTCTTGGCTATGGTGAAAGTACATACTGATCATTTCCTAAGAGGGCTAATAATATTGTTATTTATTCATTCATTTTCCTTTGGCGTATTCCCTTTATTCACCAGGGGTTGCCACAGCAGAATGAACTGCCAACTTATCCAGCATATGTTTTACACAGCGGATGCCCTTCCAGCTGCAACCCAGTACTGGGAAACACCCATAGACTCTTAAAATCATACACATACACTACGGCCTATTTAATTTATTCAATTCAACTATAGCGCATGTCTTTGGACTGTGGGGGAAACCGGAGCACCCAGAGGAAACCCAAACAAACTCCACAGATTTCTGACCGAGCCAGGACTCGAACCAGCGACCTTCTTGCTGTGAGGCGACAGTGCTAACCACTGAGCCACTGTCAGTGTTCGTCCGTGTCAGCCTTTGTTAATGTCATGTGATTCCTTTTGTCCTTCTCCCGCCACCGTCGGTGTTCATTTGTTCCACCTGTGTTCATCCCTTGTGTGTCATTAGTTTAATCATCCCCTATCCATTTATACCCTTTCGTCTGTGTCCATTGTCGTCCGGTATTTTGATTCGTTTGGCTGTGTCCCGTCTACCTGGATCCAGTGTTGTTGTCCGTAAGTGTTCCTTAATAAATCCGTTTATTATTTCATCCCGTGGTTGTCTCCGTCATGTCTACCTCCTCCGTCAGCAAGATGTTACAGCCACCATGTCGCCTATTGTGTTATTTTATAATAAAAAATACAGTACATGTACCTTTTTCTCCTGCTAAACTTAAAGACAGAAGACTTTCCAGAAGAAAAAGTATTAGGAAATACTCACAAATTTTCTTGCTCTGTTAAACATCACTTGGGAAATATTTGAAAAATAATTACAATTTCACAGGATGGATAATACTTTTCTCTTTAACTGTATTTTAAAAAGATTTCATTTAAGTGCAATGTCAATTTAAATATAATGTTATTTTGGACCCCAAAGACAAAACATGCTACAGAATGTCTTCCTTTATGTTTCTGAAGAAATAAAGTCATACAGGTTTGAAACAAAATAAAGACAACACTTTTCATTTTTACAGTTTCTTTCAGTAACTATTAGTTGCTAAATCCTCTAGTTTTGAACAAACACAACAGCACACAGAGCAGAAGTGCACATCAATCTGAGAGAGACAGGGCAGGAGAATGAGAGCAGCACATAGAGAGAAGCTCTGTGTTAGTGGAACAGTGACACAGTCATTCACTTTGGCCACAGTCTGAATAAATCATAGATCTCACAGTCTCACCCTCCTACAATCAGTTTCTTTCACATCCCTCTCTCCCTCTCTGTCTGTTGTCCTCGTTTCTCCAGTTCTGTGTGTATTTAGTCCTGCTCGTCCTGCTCTCTCTACCACTCTATGCTACAGCTCTAGCAGATCCATACACTTAAATGGATTTGAATGGAGTTCTGAGTCCAAGAATCAAATATTGGCGGTGGACTAAGTACACAAATTAGGTACTTCAGTAAATGCACAGATTCTCTGTAGACTCACTCTGAACAGATCATTTAAATCTGTGAGTTGTTTATTAGATAATCACTCTGAAGGAATCATTCTAATCAGTGAGTTGTTTACTGGAAACTCACTCTGAATTAATAATTTGAATCAGTGAGTTGTTTACTGGAGACTCACTCTGAATGAATCATTTGAATCAGTGAGTTGTTTACTAAAGACTTACTCTGAACAGATCATTTGAATCAGTAAGTTGTTTACTGGAGACTCACTCTGAATGAATAATTTGAATCAGTAAGTTGTTTACTGGAGACTCACACTGAACAGATCTTTTGAATCAGTGAGTTGTTTACTGGAAACTCACTCTGAATTAATACTTTGAATCAGTGAGTTGTTTACTGGAAACTCACTCTGTATTAATAATTTGAATCAGTGAGTTGTTTACTGGAGACTCACTATGAACAGATCATTTGAATCGGTTATTTTTTATTTTACTGGAAACTCAATCTGAATAGATAATTTCAATCAGTAAGTTGTTTTAAACATATCATTTGAATCAGTGAGTTGTTTACTGGAGACTCCCTCTGATTGAATCATTTAAATTGGTGAGTTGTTTACTGGAGACTCACTCTGAATAGATCACTTAAATCAGTGAGTTGTTGCGGTCAAACTTTGAGAGACTTACCAAACACAGTGAGGCAGTTGGTGGCGCTCTTCATGCCGTCCGGGTACGTGTGAAACTCACAGGTGTAGCAGGCCTCATCTTCCGATCGGACTGGCCATAACGTGAGTTGTGTGTCAGACAGGGACGGACTCAGACTCACACGCTCCACAAACTCTTCTTCAATCACAGGGTCACTCTGCTTGGCAAAAAACGCAACTTCACGGGATTCTGCTTTATTCACAATCTTCTTCCACAAAACCTGCTTGACTTTCTCTGGCAGCCCGTACCGACAGGCTAGAGTGATTTGTTTTCCACCCACTGCAGTCTTATTGCCCTCTGGAATCACAGTTGCTGTAAAACAATGAAAATAGGTTACTGTTGTACTAACAATGCAGCAACATTCACATCCACCCCAGGAAGCAGTGAATTGTGGTAGTGAATTCATGAAATGTTGAGATCTTTGCCTGATTCTACTGCTGTTTCTCATCTGCAATGACATTGCATTGTCCACAACCCAACATCCAATACCACAATGTGGACCGGCAACCTGTTCTTCCACAAATTCTTCATATAATTGTATTTGTTTATATCAGTTTTCAATAAAAGAAAGATACTGTTTTGGAACTACTTATACTGTAATAAAGGAGGCATGGAGACAGGCACATCAACACAAGAATCATTTGCTAATCCACCTTGAGGCAAGAGGAGTGAAGGTTACCTGCAGAGCTCCTACCAATGGTCTCCATTTAAAACAAAGTTCACCCAGGATAAGCACAATGCTCTGCTGTAAACTTAATTTTCTTCACTCTCTTCAGTTCACGATAGTGGTTTCTTGTCCATAACTTTGTTGCCATGGATTTTACAGAGATTTTCAATCAGGTTTAGTCAGGACCTTGGGCTGGCCATTTCATTATTTCACAATTTCTTTATCGTCATGGAGCTGCTTTACCTGCTTTTTTGTGTGACAGGGCTCATTGTCCTGCATAAAATTACTGGCTATTTGAGTGATAAATGCAGGGAAGGAAGTGCATGGTGCTGAAGGAGTCCATTCACTCTGCTATATAGCTTTATAAGAGACCAAACTCCTGCTACAGAAAACATAACCTCATTCTGAGTTATTGTCATTCGTGGGTTCAGTCTTTCTCCAGTTTGGCATGGAACATAATATTTCCCCTCAGAGCCAAATTCAACTTGCTTATTTGGCAAGTAATCTTAATACTTGTTTCACCACTGTATGCCTCGAAATACATAGAAATATGAAATATGCTAAAAACTGCTCTTTTATTGCATAACTTTAAATAGGACTAAGCAGTGATCTCACAGAAATAAGAAATTGTAGGTTGTTTAATTTCAATTCACCTTTTTTCACAATTTAAACTCACCTGTAACAGTAAGACAAGTCTGCCCTTCCCTTGAGGTGTTGGGGTGAATATCGAAGATGCAAGTGTAACATCCCTCGTCCCTGTAGCTCACACGTCTGATGGTGATGGCGCTGGCATCTCGTGGAGAAGCTGCGAGCTCCACATGCTGTTGACCGCTCATGCTGTCTTGTTGACCAGGCTGATATGAGATTAGCATCTGATTTTGCACATCCAGCCAGCGGATCTGACGCACTGATTCTCCTCTATCCTTGACAAGCGTGCAGCTCAGCGTGAAGGGCTGTTCAACAAGCGCCTCCAGACGGGCTGGAGCAGAAACCCTGCCTGAAACCCTGCCTGAAACACACCAATACTGAGACCATCTCCGATACACACTTACTTTAATAACAATGAGATTTCTGCACACCGCACACCTTGTAGTCTGGACACCATTACCAAAGACACACAGATCTGTAGACATCTTGGCGTGGAGACCACAAACATTTTAACCTAGTGGAAATATAATAAATAATGTATTTATATACTAGAGCAGATTATGAATTAAATTTTGTTATAAATCAAGAGTACATTCTGTCTTTAAAAAGCTTGTACCCTTTGTATTGAGTGGGCATTTAACAGTCCAGAAGAGTTTGAACGTGGGATGAATGTGGTGGTGATGATTTTTATCAGTTGGGGTCTTTTCCAACATCTTACTGAAGGGCTGCCATCTGTATCTATATTATACAAAAACAGAGACTATATAGAGTATATAGAGTACACCAAAGTATATACACTACACATTATTGGATTTATGTTTGCAGACAAATATATATGAGTTGAAACAAAACAATTCTTAGGTTTTTTGGGACAACTTAATCGTTTTTATACATTTCAGTGGATTGAACATAAACAATTAAGTTAACTTGTAGGATTTTTACAGTTTAGCGTTCTTTTACAAACTAAAAAGCTTATGTTTTAAAGGGCTCCTCTTATGGTTGTTTGAAAATGACCTTCCATGCAGTTCCAAGTAAATGAAAACATCCAGTTGAGGTTTAAATCTGAAAATGCACAGTGTTTAAAACTAATAAATAAATAAATAAAATAAAACTTGGGTCGATTATGAGTCAATTATGAAACGTCTTGGTTTCACATCTTTATAGTGCTTGATCTCATAATAGAGAGTAAATTTTTGAATACCTGGGTAATAACAACAACAAAACATTAAAATCTTTCTGAAGTTTAAGAGACTTCAGAGACTTTTTTCAGAGTTTTAAATAAAGATGATTACAAAAAAAATATATGTTTATCTTTATTGTTTAATTCAGTGTGTTGCATGTTTCATTTAAAATGTTTCAATGTGAATATTTGCAGAATTCTTTGTAGGTTTTAAGAAATCAGTGGATAATTGTTTCATGGTAAACTCTAAATCCTCCCTTTTAGCAAATTTGAAGAGACTATTATTATTACACAAGGACTAATATAGGTACCAAACATATTATTTCAACACTATAAAATAAA
This sequence comes from Danio choprae, assembly GCA_903798125.1. Classification (NCBI taxonomy): domain Eukaryota; kingdom Metazoa; phylum Chordata; class Actinopteri; order Cypriniformes; family Danionidae; genus Danio; species Danio choprae. Next base: position 50,168 of record CAIGQW010054520.1, read on the forward strand.
ATAAAAAGATCAAAATAATATTAGATATTTATAAACTTATGATTTATTGACTTTCAGATAAAATGATAAAAATATCATGTAATAGTGCCCTTTTTTTGACTGGCCAGACTATTACAGATAAGGAAGAGTAATTAATCATGTATTTTGACATACCTCCGTGTAGCTTAGATGCCCTCCGCTCTCGGCTGTACAAGCACAACACACTCTTCTCCACACTGAACCATCTGGACAGAAATCAGTCCTTTCTCCACCCATCACTAACACAGCGTCAAGCACATGGTGGAGCCGTATCAAAACTCAATGAGCTGCCTACATTGTCAGGCATCATAGGCATCTCTGCACATGCGCATGCAAACAGACACGCACACGCACACACACACACACACACACACACACAC
>CAIGQW010054520.1:52356-86491 GCA_903798125.1 Danio choprae
CAGGTTTACCACAGAGTCATTTGTGTCCATTTGACAGGAATTAATTTTATGTTTAGTGGATTGTACCATTATTTATTAACCAATTGTTCCAACCAAACCAACCAAAAGTAGACAAAAACAGACATTTTTGAAAACAGACATTCAAAAAATACATTTTTGCAACCAAAAGCTGGAAAATGCTGCCCTCGAACTTATCCATATATGTTTTACACAGCGGATGCCCTTCCAGCCGCAACCCAGTGCTGGGAAACATCCATACACACTCATTCACACACATACAGTACACTAAGGCCAATTTAGTTCATCCAATTCACCTATAGTGCATGTCTTTAGACTGTGGGGCAAACCGGAGCAAACTCCACACAGAAATGCCAACTGGCCCAGCCAGGGCTCGAACCACCTTCTTTCTGTGAGGTGACAGTGCTAACCACTGAGCCACCATGTCGCCCAATTGGAATGAACATACTCAAATAAAAGTCTCAGCAACGTTCGGCTCACACAGACTTTAAAAATATGTTTTATTATTATTATTATTATTTTTTAAGAGAAATTAGTGTTATGGTAATTCAATTGACCTCAGAAGTCTGTCTGATATCAGTTTCGTGCCTTCAGTGCCTCCAAAAGTCACAGGGGTTACTAAGCTGCCTATGTTTTATTTCTTTTAGTTTTATCTATGATAAATTTAACTCAACTAAAGTATATTAGTGCTGTTATTATATATAAAAAAATAACAATTAGGGTAGGTGGAAGAGTAAATACAGAAAAGTACTGCAGATGCAGGTTCATTTGTTGTGTAGGTGTAGATAACAACCACAGAAAAAACAAAAGATGGCCCAGCTGATTAGCGTTCATAGTGTGTGAGATTAAAAAAAAAAGCATGTGTACAATTTCTGCATTAAGTGACAGGAATAACCACAACACATCACAGATATTCAATAACAATATTCAACTGTACACAAATTCACAAACACCACAATTCAAATTTCTGTACATTTAGATTTATTGATTCCATTTACCATAATCTGCACCCAATGGCATAAAGAGGTCATTAACCACTGTCTGCAGATCACCACAGAACCGCTACTGCAAGTTAGCTGACAATGTCACAAGATTTTGACATTGTCATACCCCTATATGCTGTAATAACCTAATAAGCAATTTATAAAGTATTTAAATTAACACAGTGCACTAAAATCAGCAATCCTTCACAGTGTCAGTGTTCGTCCACGTGTCATTTGTTTTGTCATGTGATTCCTTTGTCTTTCTCCCGCCACCGTCATTGTTCATCTGTTGCACCTGTATGCATCCCTCTTGTGTCATTAACCTAATCATCCCCTTTACCATTTATACCCTTTCGTCTGTGTCCAGTGTTGTCTGGTATTTTGATTCGTATGGTTGTCTCGTCCTGTCTTCCCGTGTATGTTTCCCGTAAGTGTTAAATAAACCCGTTTTTGTAATGTTTATCCGTCTCCCTCTCGTGATGTCATCCTCCGCCCTCCGGGCGTTACATAATACCAAACCCACAGTTAGCGGCGCGCTTTTCCCCGATTTTCTTTTTTTAGTCTGTTTTTCCCTCAGTGTTTTATTTTTCTCCCTCCGTGTTTCCTTCAATCCCGTCCGCCCTTCCCTTCCTCTTCACCACCTGCTGGAGCAGGGGGAAAGCAGCCCTGAGGACCATATCCGAGCGACTACCAACAGCTTTCCGGGCGACGTGCTCTGCGCGCCCATCATCTCTGGCAGAGCACGATCGCCCGAAGATGGTCCTCAGGGCAACACCGCCGCAAAGATGGAGTGGACACTGGCGAGTAAAATATTTCCACTCACCGCCTTCCTGGAGGATCTCGTCAGTGCCACTCCCGACCCAGTGACCAGTCAAACTACATCGTCCACCTGCAGGGAGCGCTTGCCAGAGCCCACCGCAGACGGAGAGCAACCCCCGGCCAATGAGCCAGCGCCCTCTAGAGCGACAGAGCGGAATTGCGCCGAGATGGAGGAGCTCAAAGTCCCGTCTGACCAGGTGTGTGTGCCGACAACACCGCCCCGAGGGGGAGTCCTGGCGGCTACCCGCGGAACCAGCGAGAGTCCCGCCCACCCCCCCTATGCAGATGGACAGCGACTGGACACTGAGAGGCTACTCATTGGCTTCTGGAGCTTTAATTTTAATCTTCCGCTGTTTTTAGACAGCATCTGCCTGCCGCTGTTTCCAGACAGCAAACAACTGTTTCCGCACAGTTTTTTAATCTTCCTTCTCCGGAAAAGCCTCAGCTCCAGGGTCATGAGTAGCTTCCCACGGTCCCCCAGAACTGCAGCCAGTCATCCAGCTCCAACACTGCTGCAGTCAGCCAGCCCCCCAGCTCTCGCTCCAGCTCCGGAAATGGAGCTCGCTTGTGGACGCTGCCTGTCTGCGTCACCCTATGGAGGGTGTCACCCAGCGTCAGCTCCTACGGCCTCCGAGCTGCGGACTCCACCTCGGCCCTTCGACCCTAGGGCTCCGCGTTGGCTCACTCCTCCCTCGTCTTCGTCGTGGGCCGTCCGCCCACCAGCTCCGCCAGGCTCCCTCGTCCCTCCGGCTCCACCTTGGTCAGTCGTCGCCCTTCCTACGCCTCTGGACTCCACTCATCCGGCTGCACCTCATCGCACCGTCCCACCGGCTGCGTTGAGCTCCTCCATCCCTCCAGCTACGCCTTGGTCCTCTGTCGCTCTGGCTACGCCGCGGGCTTCCGGAACCCCGCCGTCGCCTTGCTCGGGTGAGCCGCCTGCTTCGCCCGGCCCTCAGAAGCCTCGGCGTCACCTTCGCCCTTCGGCTCTCCGTCCCTTCCTTGGGCTCCACCGCCATCAGCGGCGTCTCCCTCGGTCGGCCCCCTGGAGTCAGCAGCCACTCCTCCTCCATGGACCCTCCCTTCCTCGACTCCGCCCGGGGCCGTCCTTCTGGCTGTGTCCTGGGTCCTCCTGCTCCGGTTCCCTTCCTGTCTCCCCCTTGGACTCCTCCCTTGTACCCCCCCTTCTACCCTCCTCCGTTTTGTTTCTTGTTGAAGGCGCGAGGACGCGCCTTCAAAAAGGGGGGGGTACTGTCAGTGTTCGTCCACGTGTCATTTGTTTTGTCATGTGATTCCTTTGTCTTTCTCCCGCCACCGTCATTGTTCATCTGTTGCACCTGTATGCATCCCTCTTGTGTCATTAACCTAATCATCCCCTTTACCATTTATACCCTTTCGTCTGTGTCCAGTGTTGTCTGGTATTTTGATTCGTATGGTTGTCTCGTCCTGTCTTCCCGTGTATGTTTCCCGTAAGTGTTAAATAAACCCGTTTTTGTAATGTTTATCCGTCTCCCTCTCGTGATGTCATCCTCCGCCCTCCGGGCGTTACACACAGTCACTAGATCTTAATACAATAGAGCGCCTCTAGGATGTGGTGGAACCGGAGATTCACATCATGGATTTTCATATTACAATTCTGCAGCCTGTAATGCTATCACAGTAATGTGCACCAAAATCTCTGAGGAATGTTTCCAGAACCTTGTTGACTCTATGCCATGAAGAATTAAGACAGTTCTGACTCATTGGAAATACGTGCTTCAGCCTACGTTTATGTGAAATGGTAAAAACGAAATTTAACTTACTTTTGACTGCAGAATCTAGGTAAAATGAATGTAACAGGGCAGTATGGTGCCAACAACTGTTGTTCATTTTTACACTATTTACAGGGACATTTTAATTGACAAATAAAGGATGACTTAATTGCAGTTCCTTGCAAACCACTAAATCTATAATGGTATCTATTTGTAATTTAATCTATCTATCTCCATGTAGACAACTTTTCTGGCGTGGTCAGTTTGCTCGGTTGCTCACATTGTACGTACAGTGGTGAACTTGTGGTGCAGAACACTTGGGTTTGAATCCTGTGAATGGTTCCACAAAATAGATTAAATAAATGTAAAATCAAGGTGAACTTAAGTGGTTACAGTGCACTTTTATTTTGTTTAGGTCAGTGGTTTGCTGGCCTAGGTTCTTTAGCAACACTTTGCCCCTTGAGATTAGAATGGCTCCATCACTATCTATTTTTAAATCTCTCCTAAAAACTTACCTCAGCTTGGCCTTTTAATATTATTATACTAGTCTTTTCTATTGCTTCATCTCTTGGTTTATTTTTTATGTTTTTATAATCTGTCTCTATATTTTACTCTGTCTTATGTACAGCACTTTGGTCAGTCTTGTGGGTGTTTGTAATGTGCTTTTTCAATAAATAAACTTGAACTAGTAATAAGCTCTGCCTTCGCATGAATGTGTACAAGAAGGATGTGTACTGTAAAAAACAACAAAACATAACCCAAGTAACAGATTTCAGATTTGCAAAAATGTAGACAGCACCCTCTATTGGATTTGTCATCTGAAACTTGCAATCAAATGTACCTGGAGAAACGCATTTTACGGTTCACAAAAATGTAGGCTTAGGCACCTTTTTCCAATGAGCCTGGCCTGCAAAAATGAGTCCAGCTCAGTACTAGCACAGCGTACCTGAATTATTGTAGACCAAAGTGAATTGATTGGAATATAATTGAATAGAGTGATTTATTGTAGACCAAAGCTTAGGAACATGCATTTTTGCTGGACTTGTATCATCGGGTGAGATTTTTTAATATTTCTGGTTAAATCCTTGAAATTAGGTCTGTCATTAACACAAACTTACACTCATTTTACAATTCGTTGTACATACTCAAATGCATAAAGTGTATACTGTAGTTATACATAATTTAAAAAAACATTTACTTGTCATGAAAAATGGATGTTCTAATTCAAAAACTATTTCAAAGTCCTACTGAGCTTTTGTTGCGGGATCCAGGGTGATACTTCCAGGTTGGCCACCAAGCATGCTGTATGTCATTTCTGCTTCACTCTGTACAATTGTGTCTAATGAAAACAGTGGTAGTTCAACTGCAGCAGCATCTTCCAGTGTTTTTAGCTTTTTGCTAATTGGGGGTCTTTACATGGTTGTATCTGATTTCCATCTTCCCACTTGTGACCTTTTATTTCCTTGAGAAACTGGTTTATTGACATAGATGGGTTCTTCTGCAAAACAGAGCAGATCCAAAGTCAGATTAAGAGCATTTCACATGAAATGCTAGAAACTAGACCAACACTGGAACAGAAAAATGACTTTCAGCTTGAAAAATATCAGAATGTTTTTAAGAGAAATTAGTGTTATGGTAATTCAATTGACCTCAGAAGTCTGTCTGATATCAGTTTCGTGCCTTCAGTGCCTCCAAAAGTCACAGGGGTTACTAAGCTGCCTATGTTTTTATTCCTTTTAGTTTTATCTATGATAAATTTAACTCAACTAAAGTATGTTAGTGCTGTTATTATATATAAAAAATAACAATTAGGGTAGGTGGAAGAGTAAATACAGAAAAGTACTGCAGATGCAGGTTCATTTGTTGTGTAGGTGTAGATAACAACCACAGAAAAAACAAAAGATGGCCCAGCTGATTAGTATTTATAGTGTGTGAGATTAAAAAAAAAGCATGTTCACATGAAATGCTAGAAACTAGACCAACACTGGAACAGAAAAATGACTTCCAGCTTGAAAAATATCAGAATGTTTTTTGATGCTTAGTAAGGCACATATGCACAAGCCTTCAAAAGCAGCATTTTAATACTTAATATCATGTCATATTATGAAGGTATAAACTATGTGTCTGTGTATCTAATCATAGGTTTAGAGCTGTATTTCCAACCACACAAGTTTGCATTTCTGTTTGTGAAAATTTTATTAAACTATAGACTCTGAAAAGATTTACTGCATGGTTAAACTATGCTACATTGTAAAAAAAAAAAAAAAAAAAAAAAAGCTAGGTTCCACACAATTCCTTCATGTTGTTCCAATACAAATAGATTGAGTAAACTCGAAACAATGTTTTTTGGAAAATTCACCACAGATCTGTCACTGAAGAAGCTTTTATTTTCTAAACTTATGTAAAGACATATTTAATTGTGTGAGTGGAGGGCCATATGAATCTGCCATGGTCAAAGGGGTCCTAAAAGAGCATGAGAGAGGACTTGGGCATTCAATGAGAACCTTCTGTGTCAGAAAAGCATGAAATGTCTACAACATATGTTGAAACTGTCATATATGTTTGAAAAGACACATACTGTATGGAATAGGAGGATCCTGTTTAGATGCTTGAAAACAAACACTAGTAATGATTGCCAAATCTCCACTATATGTGGTAAAATAGTGATGAATACATTAGATCTGTACATTATAAGGGCCAACAAGAAGAGGGTACTTTAAATTGGGGTCGTAAAGGAGTAGGAGATGGGAGAGGCCTGTTGACCCAGGAACCAGCTGTGAAAACACAAAGGTGGGAGGAAGCAACGATAAAGGATGCAGTAAATTTGAGGGACATCGGATTTGTCCTGGGGAGAGACTCAGATGGATTTGCTCCATGCTGTCTCTGCTTTGTTGGAAAATATTCCAATAAAGTATATTCTTCTGATATTCATAACCTCCAGACTAAGTGTGATTCATTAAGAGAAAAGCCGGAAACCACTACATCACTGGACAAAAACAAACAAACAAACAAAAACCGTTTAGCTACTAATATCCTTTATGATTCATTTGGACTGAATTTGAGTTTTATGGTATTGTTTTATATGTCAGCTACCAGCTCACACTGACTTTCATTGTAAAGGAGCAGCAAGGACATTCTTAAAAACATGTCTTTAAAGAGCAAAGATCATTGTATGGGGATTTTGTGACTTGAGGATGCATATCTGTAAATCAATCAATCAATCAATCAATCAATAAATCAATCAATCAATCAAGCAATCAATCAATCAATCACACTAACCTGAAGTCTGGCAGCATTTTTTTCTACAAGTACAGTAGAAGATAATTAATAAAATTGTGAGTGCTGAACATACAGTCAATACTGCTACAGGAAAGTGGAGTCCTACAAGGAAAGAAAGGAATACAAAAGGTGAACTAACAACTAAAAGTTGTAACAAACTGTCTAATACATGATGAGTTATCCCGTCATTATAATTACTTGGAACTAGTAATGCGTGTAAGAAATGAGTCTGCCTCGACCCAACTTCCACTCTAAATCGTGTGTTGATGCTCATTTCCCAAAAGAGCTGAATTATGAGAGAAAAGAGAAGTCAACAGTTTGTTGTCTTTGCATTGTTTGAGGTGACTACACCTTGGTCAAATGGTAACGATTGTAGAATGGGGATGGGTGTGGTGCACAGAGAACCATCTCATCAATGCTGTGGAAACTGCATTAACATAGAGAGATAGAGAGAACAGCTGCGTCAACAGCCAAGGAACAACTTCATTAACATCTAAAGGCAAGTCTAAAGGCAACATCTAGGACAGTATAAAAGGTTTGAGTTTAAGAATGTTCAGGGTTCATTCTGACTCAGATGAAACCAGGGTACTGCTGTGTATTTTTGCATTTATTGTTTTCAAAACATTATTTCAAAAACTTGTGCATTTTAAATGGGGACAGGACCAATCCAACTCACTCAATTGACTTTCTATTGTGGGAGGGTGACACTCTTTCATTTCTGACTTATAACTAAAAACAGAACAATATCTAAAAGCTGCTGTGTGACATGGTGTACAGTAAACAAGCTAAATAAACCTAAAAATAAGTTTTTATAAGCTACCGAACTGTAAAAACCACACAAATCACAAATGTGGAATCACAGCTGGAAGAATGGCTGAATTGGGGCATTCTGACACTCTGTATGCCTATGTGAGGTGAACATCTAGTCACTGGAAAGTCAAATCTCCTCCTCTCAGGTTCCCATAGGGTGGTGGAATAATCCTTTGACATGGTTAAAAATAATGAATGTCTCCTGTCGCCATTTACTTTTCAGTCCATCAGGTGTGACAGTAGGTATACATCCTGCGCCCGGCTTTTCTGTGCTTAAATGCTCGTTTTTGAGGGGATCGACAGCTTATGAAAATGCAGTTCTGGGTTCTTTAACTTGTTTACTGTTCAAATTGTCACATATTAGTTTTTAGTTTTCAGAAACGACAAAGAGGCAGCTTTTCACAATACAAAACCAATGGAGTGGTTTGAATTCCCTCCTGGTGGGCGTGGATTTCAGATTGTGACGCATTGCTTTCTATCTCTATGCTGATGCATAGACATTTGTAGCTCCACCCCCTTTTGAAAGAGGGCTGGGAGCACAATCTCCTTTGAATTTAAAGTGACAGTCACCAAATCGGCATAATTTGGATCAAAGCCTAAAAGGGGCTTTAAAGAGTTATTTAAAAATATTTGTATTATAATGAGCTGTAACTTTACATACACATGTTCCAAACTCTAAGTGTAAGATGTCAGAGACTTTATTTGACATCTTGTAAAAATAAGTCCACTTTAAATAAAGGCCTGAAATGTTTATGTTTTTGGTCTTAGCGGAATAGATCTGTTATGCTGCTGCAGCTGCTGCTTTGATTATTGGTGCAAAGCAAATACAGACACTTGCTAAATCCAGTATATTAGCAAACATGCTCTATGAGAATATAATATAATAAAATAGGACATCAGCCTGCTTGCCCAATAGAGTACAAGAATAATCATGGAGAAATGACATTGTATGATGGACACATTATTTTAAAAGCATTTATAGTTTACACTGATCAGCCACAATTTTACAAATACAGGCAGGCAAAACAAATAGCATGGATTATATTGTTAAAATGGGGTGGGATGTATACAAGTTGACAGTCAGTTTGTGAGTTTCATGTGCTAGAAGCAAGGGAAAATGGGCAAGTGAAAATATGGTTTTTAACCTTTAACACATAGAACCAGTGTGTCTCTAAAATGTCTCTTGTGGGTTTTTCCAGGAATGCTCGCTCCTCTTGTTTTGTTTGCTGTGTTTTTAGATAGTGGCCAGCAGGAGGATTTTGATTTTGACTGTGTGGTGTTTCCATTCGATGGAATTAATGTTGACTAGTGGGAGTTCAGGTTAAACACAGGTGTCAAAGCCAGTTCCTGGAGGGCCACAGTTCTGCACAGTTTAGTTCCAACCCTAACTAAACGCACCTGATCAAACTAATTGAGTCCTTCAGGCTTGTTTGAAACCTACAGGTAAGTGTGTTGAAGCAGGGTTGGAACTAAACTGTGCAGAGCTGTGGCCCTCTGTGGAACTGACTTTGACACCTGTGAGGTAAAGGAAACATTAATCAAAAAATAGTACAAGAACAGATAACCAGTGTACGAGCATCAGGGTAATGAGTGCCCGAGCTCACTATGTCATTATGTATGAATGTAAATTACGTATACGTAAATGTATTTTAATTCAAATGTAATTTAATCAAAATATAGTCAGTAACAGAAAATAGAACTACATGTAAGCATTCTCTTCAAGTGTAAAATAAGATGAAAGGCCATTTAACACAAGCACAGAGCGGAGCAGCAGCTGCGCACCAAAAATCCTTTGCGGATACGTACCCAGGTCTACATTTCTGGAGACAGCGAAATATGTAACCTTAAATACGTCTGCTCGCAGTTTTTGTTTTTTGCAAATCCACCAGAGGCCGCTGTGTACGATTTTTGATCATTACAAAATGATACAACAATTCCTTTCGCACGTCCTCTTCTTTAGTAAATCCACCAGAAGGTACAATATACACTTCAGCCAACCAGGCCAGCTTGCTGTCGATAGACTGACTGAACGACTGAACTTCCCACGCCCTTCCCCAAACCCAACCGATAGTCCTTTCAAAAGCAATCTAGAAAAAGAAAAGCCGTTTCGGCCGTGTGTTTTCACCACGTTTTCAGAGTGTTGTTTTTATTCATTTATTTTTTGCTTTTGTTTTACCTGGTTTCTGGAACCATTCTTTGTCGGACTCAATCCCCGTCGTTGCGGTCAACTCCGCTCCACCTCCCAAGACCGCCGACATAGGTGGTGAGTTACTAGGCAAACTGGTAATGCCGGAAAAGCCGTCCATATAGAGGTAAGCAATTACCTGCTAGCAATAAAATGAACAGAAGCCATTGGCGCATCATACCTCCCGGTAGCATTCGCTTTAAAGATGAAATGCAGACAGACGTACCTCTGGCTACATAACTCGTACTCTCCAGAAATGTTGACAGTGGTATGTATCCACAATGAGCCTGTGTTGGAAAATCCATTGAAAATACTGTGGTAAGGTGGTGGTGTGCCATAGTGGCACAGTGGATAGCACGATCGCCTTACAGCAAGAAGGTCGCTGGTTCGAGCCCCGGCTGGGTCAGTTGGCATTTCTGTGTGCAGTTTGCAAGTTCTCCCTGTGATCGTGTGAGTTTCCTCCGGGTGCTTCGGTTTCCCCCACAGTCCAAAGACATGTGGTATAGGTGAATTGGGTAAGCTAAATTGTCCATACTACATGTGTGTGGATGAGTGTGTATGGATGTTTCCCAGTGATGGGTTGCAGCTGGAAGGGCATCCGCTGCGTAAAACATATGCTGGATAAGTTGGCGGTTCATTCCGTTTTGGCGACCTCAGATTAATAAAGGGACTAAGCCGAAAAGAAAATGAATGAATGAATAGTGTGGTAAGATAAATTTTCATATAATTAAGACCTGGCACAGAACAATGGAATTGCAGTGCTTCTTGTCTGGTGTGAGACCCACTCTGGTGTTTCCCAACCAGGCAGTGTAGATCATTGATTCTGAACAAACCAGATCTTAAACGCAGAGAGTTTATATCAGCATAACAGTTCAACAGAAGCGCAGGCTTATTCAAAATTAAAAGGCCCCATGGATAATGTCTTTTTAGTGGAAAACACAACACTGGCCATGAAGTCAAGGTGTCGGAACAATGCTGACCAGCGAGAGTGGGTATAATGAAAACAACTATAATGACACTGATGTTCTTTAATGGAAAGTCTGTGGTTTATCAGATCATGTCTCATTCTGCATGTGCTACAGCAGTGTGGTTTCATAGTTTCAGAGTGACTGTGCTTGCTTTGTCTGTCTGCAGGCAAAGGAGTCACAGCCAAAGTTTATTTATGAAGCACTTTTTTTAAATAGCAATTTTTTATAAAAGTGAAAAATATTAATTAAATATTCAAAAAATATTACTGAGAACACACAAATGAAACCACAAAAGAAAGTAATGAACAAAAAGCAATAAAAGAAGTTCTCTGATGGCGTCAAAATCCAAACTATGACAAGACATTTTTAAGCTTAATTTAAAAACAGCAAGTGTAATATAAAGGGGCAAAACTATTCCAGAGCTTCTGAGCCACCACTGAAAATGCCTGCAAAATTTTAACTTGTAAAACTTTAACATTTAGTACCCTCAATTTCCAGATGATTAAACATTGAGGTTAAAAGAAAGGTTGATGTGACACCGTCTTAATTATTCTTGTGTCCCAATTAGTGTGTTGCAGCTACCGAAATCTTTTTATTCATTCAGTCATGCATTTATTAATTTTCCTTGATCTTAGTCCCTTATTTATCTGGAGTCTGGTTTATTTATTGCATTTTACAAAACATCCCAAATTTTGTAAGACAGGCTGCATGTTGAATTTGATGTGTTTGGATGCTGATGATGGTTTGCAAAGTATGATGGATACTGTAATAAAGATGCTTGTTTGTAGTAAAACCTGAAAGGAAATTTCTCATTTCTCAAATTTCTCAAGAAAACCCTCCATTTGCAGTGTGGTGGTAAGAACAAATAGATTGATAGACCACAAAAATCACACTTACTTTTGGGACTTTTTGCAAGCGAGAACTGCACTCAAGTCTGCATTCGATACATCCTCTAAAGAAAGAACACATTTGGGTTCTTTCACCCCTCCTCTGTACCTGTGATATTGAGTATTAGAACTGACCTTTGGTGGTTGATGATAATGTTACAAGAGGACACAGAGATGCAAGATCACCTAATAACAGATTTAGAGAAACGGCATTTGTCACGATGGATCAAAGATGTTTTGGCTGCACAAAGGGGACCCACAATGTTAAGCAAGCGGTTTTAATATTGTGGCTGATCAGTGTTGTTGATCCAACATCTTCTGTCTGATAAAGTCTGAAGTATGTTGTTATTTGAGGAATCGCATGTGGCTTTAACCATGAAATGAATAAAAACCTACCTGACTGTTTGATTTCAGCAGCAGTTGTGGTATTAATTGTGCTGGTGGGTTCAGTCGTCAAGTCTTCAGGAGAGAAAACAAATCATTATTTAATACCAACAAACACATCCTTGATTCAATACATTGCTGATGTTGCTATTCTTTTTCCAGAGACAGTTACTCTGCCATTCTATTGTCTGATTATTGAAAAACTATAATGACCTTAATAAATACGAATAAATAAATAAATGTACCATCAAGTACTTGAAGATAAATATGCTCTATCTGCATCCTCCTATCATTAAAAATGATGGTGCACGAGTAGTTCCCAGAGTCTTCATCTTTTACATCTTCAATGTGAAGAGATCCATTCTCCATTATTTGCATTCCAGCCCTCTTGCTGAAAAGTTTTGTTTGCTGTGTTTTTAGGTTGATAGTGGCCAGCAGGATGTTTGTTTTTTTGACTGGGTGGTATTTCCATTCGATGTTATTAACGTTGAGTGGGAGTTCAGGTAGAGGAAAAATTAAATTCCATCCTTTTATTATGGATATGTGCACACCTTTTACAAAATAGAGAATGGGGTTATTATTCAGTGAAAAGTCTGTGCTAATGTCTCATGTTGTTGACAAGCCCCTAGATTTAAAACACCAATCCATAAAGATACACATTTAATGATAATTGAAACACTGAGGTTAGTGTCATTGGCTTGCTTCATTATGAACTTTCATAAGTTTAGATCGAGCCATGCTCAATTTACTCTCTCGAAATTTACTCAATTTACTCTTTACAAAATCGTAGCCACAATTTATTAGTTTGCTCACTCATTTTAGTTACATTGTGGATTAAAAATGTGTTCCCTGAATTTAGTCAATCGTGGCTACATTGAACAAATGTACTGCCTTATTTTGATTTACAGTGACAAGAATTATAAGGAAAAAGTAAATGCTTGTGATATTAAAATTGGATGAAAACTTTTGTTCTATGTGTTTGGTTAAAGCACAAGAAACGTTTCACACTAAGTGACTTGATCAACTATGTTCTATTGAAACCTTTCACACAGAAACTCAGCCACTTGAAAACAAAAGCCCATGACAATAATCTTGGGGTAATGCATTTTAAGTAATGTAGTCACATTTAGGAGCAAAGTAATTGATTAAGTACAATACAACCCAATTTAATCCTTTAATTTATCTCCTGTATTTGCCTAGCTTATGGTTCTGGGAGATTAAAGCAGAACTGTATGTGCTAAGGGCAGCACGGTGGCGCAGTGGATAGCACGTTCGCCTCACAGCAAGAAGGTCGCTGGTTCGAGCCTCGGCTGGGTCAGTTGGCATTTCTGTGTGGAGTTTGCATGTTCTCCCCGTGTTTGCATGGGTTTCCACCGGGGGCTCCGGTTTTCCCCACAATTCCAAAGACATGCGGTACAGGTGAATTGGGTAAGCTAAATTGTCCGTAGTGTATGTGTGTGTGTGTATGCATGTGAATGAGTGAGGATGGAGGTTTTCCAGAGATGGGTTGCGGCTGGAAGGGCATCCGCTGCGTAATACATATGCTGGATAAGTTGGCGGTTCATTCCACTGTGGCGACCCCAGATTAATAAAGGGACTAAGCCGAAATGAAAATGAATGAATGAATGAATGTATGTGCTAATAACCATGAAGTGAGAACCCCCAGGAACCATACCACCAAATAAAAATTTGTCAATAAATGTGTCTTGCCAAAGTGGTCCTGTCTGAATTACTTTTAAAAGTAACATACACTGATAAACTTACACTTGATCAACCAGTAATCCAGAAACCAGATACTGACTTTATGATATCTTAGCAGGTCATAAATAATCCTCCCACACTTTCCTTTCCTTGTCACAATATTAGATGTTTGGGCCTCACAGTGGCGCAGTGGGTAGCACGTTCGCCTCACAGCAAGAAGGTCGCTGATCGCTGGTTCGAGCCTCGGCTGGGTCAGTTGCCGTTTCTGTGTGGAGTTTGCATGTTCTCCCTGTGTTGGCGTGGGTTTCCTCCGGGTGCTCCGGTTTCCCCCACAAGTCCAAAGACATGCGGTATAGGTGAATTGGGTAGGCTAAATTGTCCGTAGTGTATGAGTGTGAATGGGTGTGTATGGATGTTTCCCAGAGATGGGTTGCAGCTGGAAGGGCATCCGCTGCGTAAAACATATGCTGGATAAGTTGGCGGATCATTCCGCTGTGGCGACCCCAGATTAATAAAGGGACTAAGCCGAAATGAAAATGAATGAATGAATGAATATTAGATGTTTCGAGTTTTAGATGAAACTTGCACTCCTAAAAAGGACGCTTCCAATGAGATTTTCCAGTGATTGATATCAATGTGAATTTCACAAAAAAAAAAGTTTTTTTTAATATGGAAAAAGAGTCTTTAGATTAATGGTCTCAAACGCCATTTCTGGAATGCAGCTCAAACCAGCTGCAACTTACACCTAAAACTTTAGTCATCATAAACACATTGATTAGTTGAATCACAGTAAGAGCTGAGTGATGAGGCACGATGCTTAAAAGTTTCATTAAACATAATACATCTGTTCACATGTGGTCATGTACACGATGTCTGCATGTGTTTGTTACCTCAATTTCACAATAAACATGACAAATAACAAAAGATACAATTAAAAATACCTTATGCCTCTTCGGGGGGGCGCTGAATAAAATTTTTATATCCTGTATATCCTGCATTTTGCATTCTGACAAGCTCTAATGCTATGGCTGGTGGAGTCATTGCTTAGTAACACACTGTAAACAAACTGGTGCGCTGGCTTTGACTTTGTAGCCCACTGATATATGGATCAAACACCATTATCAAATTTCCACATGACACTACAGTGATCGGTCTAATCAGAAACAATAATGAGACTGCCTACAGGGAGGAGATACAGCATCTGGCAACTTGGTGCACAGACAATAATCTGCTCCATAACACCAACAAGACCAAGAAGCTCATTGTGGACTTCAAGAAGGGACGAGTAGGTTCACATGATCCCATTCACATCGATGGGATGGCCATTGAGCCTGTCTCATCCTTCAAGTTTCTGGGGACGCACATCTCAAAGGACCTGTCCTGGACCACCAACACCTTCAACCTGGTCAAGAAGGCTAACCAGCGTCTCTTTTTCTTAAGGCAACTTAAGAAGAACCAGCTGTCTTCAACCGCCTTGGTAAACTTCTACTGCTGCGCAATAGAGAGCATCCTGACCAACTGCGTCACAGTCTGGTATAGAAGCTGCTCTGTTGCTGAGTGTAAGGCACAGTGTAAGGGTGGTGAAAACGACCCAATTTCCAGCCATTGAGGACATCCAGAAAAAACACTGTCTGTGCCAAGCACGCAATATTCTTAAGGACTCCTCTCACCCAGCTCACAGACTATTCTATATCCTGCCTTTCGGCAGCCGCTTCAGGTTCCCCCGGACAAAAACCACAGACTGAGGAACAGCTTTTTCCCCAGAGCTGTCTTCCTTTTGAACTCTGCAGCCCCCCCCCCACCCCTTTCCCCCCCCCCCCCCCCCCCCCTCATACACCCCTACATATTCCTCATAACTTACACTCCCCATAAACACTGCATTATTTAATATTTGCACAATTAAAATTGCACATATTCATCGCCTACGTTGCACTAATTCATCTTGAATCTTGTACATACCCACTGTACATATACATTTCTAATTATGTTAATATCTAGCATACCTCTGATTATTAATAGCAACCTGTACATATATACATCTATTGTAAATCTCTTTTCATAGTTAATACAACCTGTATATAATGTTCATAGTACATCCATCTGTAAATATCACCATAGTTTTAGTTCACTTTTAGTTTAGTTTTTCTATAATTTTCTATAATTTCATAGTTTTTCTATAATTCCAGTTTTTCTATAAGTCCTATATCCTGCACTTGCTGCTATTGCACTCCTGGTTAGACCTAAACTGCATTTCGTTGCATTGTACTTGTACATGCGTAATGACAATAAAGTTGAATCTAATCTAATATAGATTTTTAAAATTTGGTTTAGTAGTTTGTTAAAAATAGGTGTTTGTTTAGCCAAGTAAGTTACATGTTAAGTAAATTCATATGATTCCAATAAAATTTAAACAATGTAATGGTAAATGGATGAATGCAATTGTTTTTGTGTATATATGGCTCTATTTGGCATGTCTAAAAAACAATTTTAAAAATAAAAAGAGAGAGAGACGTTGCTCCCATCTATAACCGTCAGGCAGTTTTGCTATTGGAGTACTTTATATATTACAGTATTTTATTATTTTATGATCCAGTTTTTCAGCTGTTACTACTTGCTTTATAGAAAAAGAGAATTTAAATTTGCACATAAATGTCAAAATAAGCTTGAAGAGAACGTCTCGATTACTAACGTAACCCCCCTTCCCCGAATAGGGAATGGAGACGTGTGTCTGGAAGACACTTTGGGAGAGTTGGCAGAGCTCGGCTCCGCATGTGCCAGTGATTAATCATTAGTAGAGTATAATGACCACTGCGCGGGTGCCGGAGGGTGCCCTGTCCCCGAGAAAAGAAGTGCTTCCTCCAGGGAATTCGTCAGGGAGGGCCATTATGAGGAGTGTGAGTTTGGAAACTCAGGTCCAACTGAGAGCCAATACATTCATGCACAGCAGGGAAAGCAGCTGGTGAAGGGCCGCTGGGGAGAAGCAGCAGGATGACCTGGGTTTCTCTGAAGCGTGCTGTGTAAATGTGTAACCCGGGAATGTAACTGTCATGAGAGCGTATAAGCTGGCACGGTTGAGCTCGTCCTGGATATGAATGGCACTTAGCAATTTAGCCACATGACTCCGGAGGAGCAGATGGCGAGCGAGCTGAGACATGCGGCAGGAGAGCACATCACCAAAATGGTTGATCTATGCTATCGCAACCATACTGACCGTCCTAATCAACACGTGTTTCCGCTCCTGCACTGGTAGGGATCGGCATAGAGTGAGAAACACTGCCAACAGCTCTGGAAGCATCTGTCAGAATGACAGAATGACTGGACACTTGTTCTAAGGGCACCCAGGCCTGTAGAAGGCAAGGCCCATCTAGGGACTGAAGGTGCGGTGAAACAGCGGGTTGATGGTCACCCAGTGCGTCTCCGTGCGCCATGCCCATCTGGGGACCCGATTGCGAAGCCATCGCTGAAGTGGTCTTATATGAACAATTTGAGCAGCGTGATACGGCCACAAATGTCATATGCCCCAGGAGCGTCTGAAAAACTTCAGTGAGACCACTGTAATCTGCCGAATTGTATCAGACAGGGCAGCACTTGCCTGGTGCGCACTTAGTAAGGCGCACCATAATCAAGGAGAGCTTGCTCTTTCTCGGTTGACCTGAAACACCAACAGGCTGAGGTGCCGGAGCACTAGGTCCCTCTGCATAATCGACTAGTTCAAAGACTGTAAAAAATAAAGGAGAGCCCGAAGGGGAGGACCCTGTACTGCCATGCTCGGCCCCCATCACACACAGGAAAAAAACATGGTATAAGAAGGGAAAGAGCGAGACATGGAGTGAGCCTCCTTCAGGTCTATAGCTGCAACCAATCCCATGGACAGATGCACTGGGGGATGCGTTTCTGCATGAGCATCTTGACCAGCATCCTGAACAGATGACAGATCAAAATGCATAGACAAAATTGGTTATAACCCACCACTCTCTGGGTACCATAAAGTGCGGGCATAAACCCGCTCTCCATCTTGGCTAGAGGGACCGGCTCGATTGTATCATTTGCCAGGAGGACAACAATCTCCTCACGCGAGACAGGGGTGAGACAGGGACCACTTTAAATACACACCCGTAAACTCGGGAGGCTGAGAGCGAATTGAATCACATAGCTGAGTCTGACCGTCCACATGAGCTACTACGACAGGCTCGGCAGCACTAACCAGGCTGACAGAGTCCGAACGCAGCATCACTGGAACAATCGCTGATGTGGCAGTCTCTTGGGGCAGCTTCGGGATGGGGAGTGCTCACCCTGGGAAGCGGAGCGTCCCAAGGAAAGAGCTGAAAATAAGATATTGACTCTTACCTTCCTCCCAGGATCCAGCATAGAGGCTGGATGTGTGGGAGAAAGGAGCCCATCCTCTGGTGCCCTCAAAGTCTGTGGCGAAGTGCACTAAAGCTGAGAGCTGTAAGGTAGCGCGTCCCATGCTGGCAGTATTTGGGCTTCCACACCCAAAGGGAGGAAAAGCCACTCTTTCTTCACTAAATTCATTTGCAGGAGGAAGCCCTGGCCCCTTCACTGGGCAAAGAACAATTCTCCTCCTCTCCAAGCGGCCCGCCTCAGGGTAGCTTCGCGGTCCGATTACCGGACTTAACGGTGACCTGTGACGGGAGCGTCAACTTCCTGTGGGGGGGCGCGGTGCGATCATTAGCCAGTGGAACGGGCTTTGACGGCAGAGCATCTTGGAGCCACGGGAAGAATGCTCTCTGCAACAAAACAGCCAGCGCGGACGGATCCGGCGGGGAGCAGTCTTTCGAGCCCACCAAGAGATTACCTGCTCCATCGTGCACGGCTGATCTCTCACCACCGAGGACTCCTGGGTAGAGTCCCTGACAGTTTCGCCGAATAGGCCTGCCTGGGATATGGGTGGCGCCAAGAAAGCGAACTTTGTTGGCGTGGCACATATCTACCAGGGTAAGCCATGGATGGCATTTCCAGACCACTGTGTGGCCATCGTCCTCCCCAGGGCATGGCCAACTTGAAGGTCATGAGAGTATAGTCGACCATTGCGGAGTTTAGTGCAGAGCTTATGCATAAGCCTGGGGAAGAACCGCTCTTGTGCAGCACGGCCAGGTGGTACCGTGGTGCAGGGCAGAAGCGGCATGGCCCGCGGTGGTGTGGGCTCTGGCCGTGAGAGAAACAGATAATCCACCCTCCTTGGACAAGGGTGTCAGCTTACCCCTCCAGGTGTCGGTGCCCACCACCTGAGGAATAGTTCCGTACCCACTGGCCGCCTCGCCATCAAGTGAGGTGAAGGCGGAAGCGCACGAGGACCGGGTGGAGAAAAAAGCCCTCTATGTCTACGTGTGCTCGCTGTGCGCCCCTTGAAAGATTAATCTTATATCCGCCCGCACGTCGCATCCCTCTAGTCGGGCCGGCGGTGAGACTGGGGGACAAGCCATCTCCAACCACCCCGCCAAAGCAGCCCAGGGAGTGCAGCAATCATGTCCAACTCAAGAACTGTGGCCACAAAACTGTACAGCGTGTCATATTTGAAGTGGAGTGACTAATCCCCATAGTGCAGATGTTGGAGCTTTCTGTCGGTAGGGCACAGTAAGTGGCTTCACTGCCTCTCGGTAGTTTAGAACACAATGAGCAGTCCAGTCATTCTATACAGATCAGTGTTGCAGCCTTTCCCGTTTTTAAAATAAGAGTCCCACATACATGGTAATTTTAATATAAACTTTGATAAACTTAAAAGTAAGTATCCCATAAGCAACACATCAGTCAGTGTCTTGGCAGCTGATATCCTGATGACGTAGACCGTAGCCTAAAGTACATGCAAATTTTGAGGTCATGTTAATGAATATCCATGTGAACAATGCAACAGTCTTTATTGTGTTCTGGCCTGTTTTTCATTGGGCTTTTACACTCACTGACTTTACAATGGTGTTTGAGGTGCAGTATGGCCATTTCCATGTACTGCACTCTTATTATTAGCCTATGCCAAGGTATAACCAGATTTTCTTTATAGGGCACCTAAAAAGAAATGCTAGTATTGAGACATCTATGGCTTAGTATAGCATTAATGAAATCTCTAAGCAGTGAAACTCTGCATCACTTCTCTTGTTGCCCTTTAATTATTCCAATCAAATGCCACACAATGTGGCATCATATAAGCATTAAATTTTAGATTTTAGAGTTGTGGTGGGGTAAAATTTGAATGTAACCATTTTAGTTCATCAACGTAGAATGCATTAACTGCATATAAATTAATACTTCCCTCAATCACAATGTGATTTTTTTAAAAACAACTAGATCCTTTATGGGGTTTTCTACTATATACAGTATTTCAGTATCATTTATGCTATAATAAGACATAAAAGTCTTAATACCTTGGGATTCTTTTAAAAGTATCCTGACAGGAAACAGAGACCTCTGTTTGATGTTTGTTTTCACATCTGGAAGGCTGAGTTTGCTCTTCTACATTACATTTATTAGACATATCTGTTTAGACATTTACAATATGTCTTTAAGATCTTTAAAATTTAGAATGTTCATACAGCAGTCCTTTTAAAGCAACTTACATCTTTGTAAACAGCAGATGATTTCTAAACCAAAATCTCTTTAAAATATGTTTTGCAGACATTATATTCTGGATCCAATATTCTGGATGGGTATTATTTAGCATGAAGAACATTTTAAACTTCTAATAATCACTATTACAACTCTTTGTGCATTTGAAAGGTTCGGTGAATGCAAAAGGTTCTTTATGGAACCAAAGTCAACAAAAAATAAATATGTATTTATAATAGTGAATAGAGAATTAGCATCTTTGCATTAATTTCAGATTCACAACTGAAATGTGTACTGTGCCTCATGTGTGAAATACATCTGCTTTGACCAACAGTGTGAAGACGTATTATTGTTGTCTTTTAAACACAGAGAAAAAAAAAAACATTTCTAATCTGAGTAAAGATTAACTGAAGTAAAATCCTGAAGTACACTAATATATTGTTTCATAAAACACATGAACCCACTGCCATAAAACTATATTCAATGTCCAACAGTCACTCAAATAAAGTAAATACAATTATATCTCTCACCAAACGTCGGCGGAAAGATGATCATAAATAAAATAAATAAAGTAAATAGGATGATCCATTGTAAATGTTTCATGATCCAGCTTAAGTCAACTAAATCAAGGTAAAGTTTTCATATCATCTGACTGTTCAGGCAAAAGCACTGAATGCTCTACTTGTACGGCTTCCTGCTGGCAAAAAGAGCTACAGATTTGAGGTGGTATGGTTACTTCATACACGCGTTTATCACCACTGAGTAGAGGTAATGAACTGTAGGCTGGATGTTTTGTTTTGTTTCGTTTTTTTGTTTCAAGTATTGTAATACTGACCCCTGCAGGGCAAATGATGACAGTGAAGAGTCTCGACCTGGATTCTGACAGCTCGTCGTTGAACTTTAGCCATTTACAGGCAGCCTGCAAAAGTAATTAAACTCTATATTTAGATATTTTAAAGATACTTGCTGTAGATTTGCAACGTGGTCCATGCTTAATGAAGTATGTTCTGCCATGTGGTCTTGAAGGAAATGCTCAACTTCCTGTGCATCTACTGACAGGCAGTTTATCTCTGAACACACTTCGAGGAAACAATGTTTTAGTATGAAACAGCTATTTAGCTATTACTAATAGCTGTTTAACTTAGAGGTGCTCTGACACATTTTGTTGTTTGCATTTCTAATTATATATTTGATCAAAAAAAGGTGTATTTCATCCATTAGTGAATGAAAAAACGCTATCTTACATTGTTGCTTTTTTCTTTCTTCTTGTGCAGTGCAGCACAGCATATTTGCATACAGTTGACACATGAGGGATTAGGTGAAAATAATCGGTCACGCAGTATTTGCAATGGAATAACAAACAACACGTTTATTAGACTGATAAGTCTAGAGAACGCAGAATGACCGCTAATAGATGTTATGAACGCGCACGTAAAAAGCTTGCACTCGGAGGCAAATGAAAACCACAGAACACAGGAAATACAAACGAAATACAGGCTCTCTGTTGTTTGACAGCTGTACACTGAATCAGCCTCTCTTGTTCGGCTATATCTGACAGGTTGGAAACGTTGGCTTTAGACCACGGTTTCAGCAGTTGTTTCAAAGTGGTTTCAATAAATTGACGCACACTTGGAACTATGGGAAATTTTGCAAGTTGCAAGCGAAGGTAAGGACAACTATGTTTACTTAACTATGTAGCTACAGCTGCTGGCTTAGTGATGTGTGTAAATGTTTCTACACTTAAAAGTATTGCCTTAAAAGTATTAAGTAAATGAATTATGAGCATAATTATAAAAACTCAAGGCAACTAAACAGTTCCAAATTGCATCACGATCCAAAAGGGGGCACCTTGATGTCAAAATGACATAAAAAAAAATAAAAATAAAAACACGTTACAACTGCAAACCTATTTGATGTTATTTTACTACATTGATGTCAAAATGACATCTAAAATTAGTGTCAAAAAACAGATTAAAAAAAGCCAATTACAGGACTGTCCTGTAATTGATTTCTGCATGTTCTTTAACGCAATTTCTAGATGTCAGTTCGTTTCGACATGAATGTAGTTTACATGCATTATAGGAAAACAAAATACTATGTAAATTTGGAATTAAAGCTTTCAAATTAATAAAAAAAAAATTATAATACTTTTTGTGTCATTATTTTGGGGGTCAAAAGGGCATTCGAGTATTGATGTCAAATAGATGTCAAGGTTTTTATGTAAAGTCAACTTGTTGCTTTTAAGGCAACATGTTTACGCATTAATTTAAGTAACTCTCTCTTTTTTTATTTAAATGTGAACTTTACATTTTATAAAATACATATTATAATTGTCACATTTTTATCCCCAGAAAGAAGAAACCAGAAGAAGCTGGTAAGGGATTTCCTCTTTTAATATAGTTTGAAAAAGCATGTTAGTTTATTTATTAACAGGGAATTAATAAGGTCAAGGTTTATGTGTTTCACACCAACAGCTTCTTTAGCTTGTTTGCTTCTGTTACTGACTGTTTTATTTGTTTTAGTTTTGTGATGATGTATGACAGCTATGATAAGCTTTCTGTGCACAGAATAGACATACTGTTCAGTGACATATACTTTCTATCTTTTATCTAGCAGAACCAAAAGACACAGCATCAGGCTCTAGGGTAAGAATGCAAATCAGCCTTGTTTAATAGGTGTTTATTATACTGCCTGTTTAAACTATTTCCTCCATCTGTGCTACTGTAGAGTCAGTTCAACTACAATTACAATGTTAATTTACATTTAAATTAAAATGGGGCAGCACGGTGGCGCAGTGGGTACCACAATCGCCTCACAGCAAGAAGGTCGCTGGTTCGAGCCCCGGCTGGGTCAGTTGGCGTTTCTGTGTGGAGTTTGCATGTTCTCCCCGTGCTTGCGTGGGTTTCCTCCGGGTGCTCCGGTTTCCCCTACAAGTCCAAAGACATGCAGTATAGGTGATTTGCTAAGCTAAATTGTCCGTAGTGTATGTGTGTGAATAAGTGTGTATGGATGTTTCCCAGTGATGGGTTGCAGCTGGAAGAGCATCCGCTGCATAAAACATATGCTGGATAAGTTGGCGGTTCATTCCGCTGTGGCAACCCCAGATTAATAAAGGGACTAAGCCGAAAAGAAAATGAATGAATGAATAAAATAAAAATGTCATGTTTTTTGTTATGTAGCATTTCTCTTTAAATTTGCACATCTGATAACATCGTGTTAAAACCGAGGGTGGTGTTAGTTTAGATCTGATGTGAGTTCACATCACAGGTACTTTTGGTTCCTTCTCAAAAAACAGGTTGATGTGTTTTTTTAATTTTGCATTTTGGGGCCTCATAGTGTCCGCACTGAATGAGTCTTTTTTACTGTAACATTCAAATGATAAACATTTAGTCACAGTGGTTTTTCTTGTTTCTCCATATGATGCTCTTAATGAGACAGAAATAGAAACCAGGAAGGAAAGTATCTCAAAGCAAATGACTGTGAGGTAAAACGCACATCACTTGTGATAACCAAGATATCTGAGTTAACCAAATAGAAATTCGTAGTTTAAATCTAATACTTTCGAAATATTACACACTGTACAATTACTCAGTTAAAGGAGACCTGTTATGCCTCTTTTTTTACAGGATGTAATTCTAAAACTCCACATATATAATGCCTTTTAGTTGCTGACATTATCTTCAGCATGTACAGTGAAAACTCTAATGGCAGACGGCTGCTTCTTATTGTCACTAATAGGTAGGGGTGTCAAAATTAATTGTTTCTTCGATGCTCCGCGATGCATATGCAGACAGTTCAACAGCTATATAAATGGAATTAAAAGCTGAGCTAAAATCTATAAATAAAATCATAATTTGTAGTCTGTTGGACATGTTCAGCAGCAAAATCACACAAAGTTATTACAACATCATCGGTGCCCCTATTTCCCCTATAGGCGACCTGAACGGGGTCCAAATCTAAGATTTTCAGATGTGCCTTGATAATACTTGTTCCATTCATTTACCCAAAATAGATGTAAGAGCTATTTGTCTAAAATCTTTTAACTGATTGTCATTAGGAATTTTGGGTACTGGAACAATCTTAGTTTTTTTCCATAAATTTGGAACCACCTTACAGTTTAACGAAAGCTGAAACAAACAGGTAAATACACTAGATAGTTGAAAATCACAATCTCTTAACACTCAACGTTTAAGCCCATCTGGGCCAGGAGTTTTATTTGGCTTAATCCTAGCAAGACTGACTGCTATTTCATACTCCTCGAGTTTAATGGGCTTAAATGTTGGAATATTAAAACATATTCTCTCACATTCGGTTGTGCATTCCCCTTTGTCAAACCTAGTAAAGAAAATATTTAACCCTTGTGTACTGTTCAAATGGACTATCCTTTCGTTATGTTGGTGGCTGTTTTGCCCCATTGACTTCCATTAAAATTATATTTTTTGATTGCACAGCCATGGCACCATATAATCATGCATCAATAATCAATTGTTGCTGATTTTCCCTGTTGGGAAGAGGTAAAATGGGTATTTTTTTACTGTTGTTGTATCAGTTGGAAGCATTAACCCTTTAGATAGGCCTGTGCAAAAAAGTTTCTGGCTTTTATATGGAGTTCTATGGAGTAAAACAGCAGATTATATTATGTGTGCTTACAGTAAATACACTTACTATGTTTACCATGTTCTGAGAGCTGAGCTGGTTATTTTGATGTTCTCAGACATCAAAATAACTGTTCAAAGGTCTCTCTCTCTCTCTCTCTCTCTCTCTCTCACTCTCTCTCTCTCTCTCTCTCTTTCTTTTTTCTCACACACACATACGCATGCACGCACGCACACACGCACACACACACACACACACACACACACACACACACACACACACACACTATACTCCATATAGAAGGCAGAAACTACATTTTCTTTTTTTGCACTACAGCTGATGATTAACATTATAAATTAAATTAAATTATTCTACTATACTGTAGGCACACCTTGTAATAGAAAACCACCAACATACAAGAATGCATGATTATATGCTGTCATGGCTTTGCAATCAAAAAATGTCATTATAATGAAAGCCAATAGGGCAAAAACAGCCACCAACATAACGAAAGGATAGTAAATTTGGTAGTAAATAACAGTCTATTATTGAATTTTTTTTAAATTTCATATTTTCTAAAAAATAAAATTTTATTTTGTATTTTGTGGGAAAGTATTTCCCCAAAATGTGTGTCAAAGTAAGATTTGTCACCAAAAATCATTCCATTTTCTGAAACAGAAAAAGTGAAGTTGAGTCAAATTAAGCTCCAAAATCAGCCCAGAAAGAAAGAAAACTAAAGGGAAAGCACACAAGGGTTAAAACTATAGGTGCACCTTGTAATAGACATGCCTGTTTGTTCTTCTCCCTTCCCATGCATGATACTATTCATTCCTTCCCATGCCGTTTTAGTATTGTCTTTAAATAACTTATCCTCAATCTTGTCTTAATATGCAAATTTAGATTGCTTAATTCGACCCCTGAGTTCTTTCCTTTTCTCTCTAATTCAGTATCCCTATTTAAAAAAGCTTATTTTTTCTCATTTAAACATATTTTAAGATCCTAAGTAAATCATAACCTATTATTTGAGTACACTTGAATTGTTTTAGTCTTCACACAATTACTTTCACAAAAACATACGTAAGATGTAGGGGTATACAGTAAGGCCCAATCCCAATTCTACCCCTTAGCCCATCCCCTTCCCAATTGTCCCTTCCCAATTCTCTTAAGTTTGAAGGCGTTGGGCTAAGGGTAAGGGCTAGATAGCCCTTGAAACAGAGATTTTTCCAATCCTTGAAACCAAGGAGTACAAAAATTTCCCAGAATACATCTACAACGGCAGCATGGCTGCACACGGAAGTCAGGAGATGCACAAATGAGTATTTTTGTCATTATTACGAATTTTTACAACAAACAAGCATATGTTTTAATACATTCATAACCACGTTCGTGTTTTACCATCATGCTTAAAAAAAGCCCGCTAAAATAAAAACCGCTAAATTTCGCTATATATAATCCATAATAATAACTCCTGTATAGCAGTCCCACAACATACTGACACTCGATGACACTGGTATAATGTTAATGCTGTTTTACTGAGTTTACATAGATGAATATGGCCACGGTGTAAATGCACAGTACAGTTATGATCTAATTGCCACATTATAACATGATATATATGCCTTCAGTGATTTCCTGAAGATAAATACCAAAAATGAATGCAACTGGAATAACTACAACAGTCGCCATCTCATATAAAGCAAGAGATTGCGATGACATATGATGACATGTGCAGGTGTTGTAGTGCTGTCCCATTTCTTAGGGGTACATTTTTAAGCCCTTCCACTTCACACTCTGTTTCAAGGGCCAAGGGGAAGGGGTAGGGGTACAAAAATAGAATTGGGTGGTTTCATGTACAAGCATCAGAGAACACGTGCCACTCTGTATCTTCGAAGCAGTCTCTAAGTTCCTCTTTGCTCTGATCTGTCCATAGTTGTATCTCTTTAGTTTCTTGTTTAAACTTAGCTCGATATTTGGGAACAGGTGTATATATATTATGATCCGACTTCCCCAACGAAGAGCGACACACAGTTTTATATTCATCTTTTATATTGAGTAGGGCAGTCCACATACTGATGTAAAGTGGGCAAATGGCTTGATAACTCACATAAGTTTAAATCTCCAAGAATTCAAATTGGTTGATCCGATGATCAGTCAAAGCGACATTATAAATGTCTGTTATTTTGCTTGCAGCTTCCTCATTTTAATAAAAAGTCCTCGCATGTGTAGGTGAGAATGCCATTCACCACACTTGCTCTCGAGCTGGTCGTGATCACAAACACAGCCAGGCACAACTCCAACCAAGCCAGAAACCACTGGGTCCTCATATTTAAGAGTATTTCAAAAAACCAAAAACAAACATAAAAACAACTTTCTAACAAGACAAACCAACACACAGAGACAACACGTGAAGGACTGTGTCTGCATCACTGCCCTTTGCGTTTACACAGTTTCTAAACAGCTTCATGTTTTTGTGCTAATATTTTTTAAGCTACCACAGTATGTTTTTTTTGTGTGTTTGGCAATGTCGATGCCTGCTACGAGTAGGCTGATAAATACAGTGCAGCTAGGATGACAGTAAAACCCCAAGTAATAGTTCATGTTACTAATAAGTAATGTTTGGGCTGCGAATTTGTGCAAATATTCATTCATTTTCTTTTCCGATTAGTCCCTTTATTAATCTGGGGTTGCCACAGCGGAATGAACCGCCAATTTATCCAGCATATGTTTTATGCAGCGGATGCCCTTCCAGCTGCAACCCATCAATGGGAAACACCAATACACTCTCATTCACACACATACACTACGGACAATTTAGCACCTATACCGCATGTCTTTGGACTTGTGGGGGAAACCAGAGCAGCCGGAGGAAACCTACACAAACACGGAGAGAACATGCAAACTCCACACAGAAATGCCAACTGACCCAACCGAGGCTCGAACCAGCGACCTTCTTGCTGTGAGGCGACAGCACTACCCACTGTGCCACCACGCCACCCCTTTGTGCAAGTAATGTTTTAGAAAAAAAACATTTTAAATATTGTCAAATTATGTTAACCACAGACCGCAAATATAAAAGCCTATAAGAAAATAATGAAGTAACCAACAGTAAACCACACTGTAAAAGATCATAGTAAAGTATATTTCCCTGTTTATTTATGCTTTTGAATTGCATTATGGGACCTTGATTTTTCTTCCAACAACTTTTAACCTTGAGTTTAAAGTTTAAAAAAGTGACTTTTATTAACAATTGTAATAATTTAATGTGATATATTGTCTGGGTTGGTGTTGTATATTACAGTACAAAAATGTGTAATAAACTGCCAGTACATTTCAAACTACTAAAATGCCAATAAAAGTCACTTTGTTAAACTGTAGAGTTGAATTTTCAACATTAAAATTCAACAGAGCTGGGATCAAGGTGCCATTCACAACTGCAAATAAACGAAAAACACTTGTGAATCACAAAATGTTGAAACTATTAATTAATTAACAGATTTTTTTTACAGTGTATAATATAATATGTTTCCTGTTGCCTGGTTTGCTAAAGCTAGGTTGGGGAGACGTTTTGGTGTAAAGCAGTTCACCAAATTCACAGAATTTTAAACTCCCTCATGAAACTTAAATACGTCTGTGACATTTAGAAAGGAGAGGTGCTTTATTAGAATTATTTTAAAAACAGATATTTTATTAAACTACATACATCCCAAGAAGTTACTGGAAGCATGCTTTATAGTGTTTATAACTTTGAGTAAGCCTTGCCAGAACATTAACTAAAGTTCTGTGAATTCCCCTGCTATGTGGATTTATCTGATTATGTTGTACAAATAGCAGGTACATAGGCCTAAATATAGATTTTATGTAAATAGAAAATAGATAATGAGATGCTGAGCAGTTTGACTCTTCCCCACAATTCACGGTTTCTCTGGTATTATACACACTCAAATATGTCTCTATATTGGAGAGTACAAACATCAAAGAAAAAACCCAAACCAAACTGAAATGACATGCTATATTATGCTATTTATACCCCAAAAGAAAAAAAGCTGCTATATCTAATCTATCACTCATTTGCAGTTGTGTTTGCTTTGGAACAGTTTAATAATTGCTTTATTATATATGGTCATATATATTCTAAGTTGAAGTTAATTAAGGGAGCTGTTTTGATCCCATAAATGATTGCTAAGCACTTTGTATCAACTATTATAGGAAATACTTAATGACAGCCATACTGTAAGTTCCTTAAGTTGACCCTTAGGTTTTTTTCTTGCAACCCAAGCTTCACAAAGGGAACCCTTAACTCATTCATTAATTTTCCTTCAGCTTAGTCTCTGATTTATCAGAGGTCACCACACCACAGTTGGCGTTTCTGTGTGGAGTTTGCATGTTCTCCCTGTGTTGGCGTGGGTTTCCTCCGGGTGCTCCGGTTTCCCCCACAAGTCCAAAGACATGCGGTATAGGTGAATTGGGTAGACTAAATTGTCCGTAGTGTATGAGTGTGAATGGGTGTGTATGGATGTTTCCCAGAGATGGGTTGCAGCTGGAAGGGCATCCGCTGCGTAAAACATATGCTGGATAAGTTGGCGGTTCATTCCGCTGTGGCGACCCCAGATTAATAAAGGGACTAAGCCGAAATGAAAATGAATGAATGAATATATATATATATATATATGTTTTGTGTTCTACAGAAGAAAGAAACTCATACAGGTTTGGAACAATAAAAGTGTGAGTAAATAATGACAGAATTTTCATTTTTGGGTGAACTATCATTTTAAGTACTTTGATGCTACCGGGCCCTGGTCTATCAGACTCAGTTAGGATTTTAAAAAAGAGACATAAAACTGACTTGAATTTTGTGTTTGAATTTGCGCCTCTGATTACATCAGATAACTGTGCAAAGCAGAGGATGGTGGTGAGATCTGATGTGAGTTCAATGCCTTGTGCAATAACCACACTTGCAGTCTTCACACTTAAACAACAGTCTGTTTTCATAACTTATTACCTCACAATATACTGAATATCCAACACACAATGCATGGTGGGATAAACACAGCCTCAAATACGCATCTGAAGTGGCATTCTAGATATTGTGAGTTTAGTATCCATTAAGGGCACTGCACTTTGGCATTCTGAAGACATGGGACAGGCTTGCAAGTGGCCAAGACTGCAATTGTGGGAATTTGAACAAGGGTTTGTTCTGTTTCCTTTACATCTCTACTATAAATGACAGTTTATTTAATTACCACAGTTTTTAATTAGTTAATTTCCCTTCAGTTATTTCAATTCCTCTGTTTGGAAAGTGAAACACAAGACAGAAACACAAAATACAATGAAGATAATTTCCAGGGAAATATCTCACTATATCACTGTAATTGAATATGATAATATGATGATTTTGATATGACAGCATTCAAAATACTCAATTGAGTTTAAAGTTACAGCATGTTTCTACTCCATTTGTTTGGGTAAAGTATGAAGGCCAAAAAGGGTGACGCGGTGGCGCAGTGAGTAGCACAATCGCCTCACAGCAGGAAGGTCGCTGGTTCAAGCCTCGGGACCTGAAGGGTGCGAGATGGGAGCCCAGCTAGAAGAGCATTGCAGAAGTCCACCCTTGAAATGACAAGAGCTTAGACTAAATGCTGTGCAGTGTAATCTCTTAGGAAGGGTCTAACTTTTCTGATGTTGAAAAGTACAATCCTGCATGATCGAGCTGTGTTAGCAATGTGCTTTTTGAAGGACAGCTGATCATCCAGGATCATTCCAAGATTCCTTACTGAATTACATGAGGTAATAGTAGGTGATCCCAGTTGAATGGAGAAATTATGTTGAATGTGTGGAGCTGCAGGCGAGACGAGAAGTTCAGTTTTTACCAGATTAAGTTGTAGGGGATGGTCTTTCATTTAAGTCGAGATCTCCTCTAAGTAGTGCAAGATCTTTGCAGCTACCGTAAGATAGAGCTGTGTGTCGTCGACATAACAATTATAAGAGAAACCATGTGATTGGATGATGGTTCCTAGTGATGTGGTATAAATAGGAAATAGAAAGGGACCAAGAACAGATCCCTGAGGTACCTCCTGAATAGTTTGTGCGTATCTGAAGTGCTGTTGACTTTTTTATGGTAGTATAGGTCTTTGACAGAATGGAGTTGGGAGGCAAATGATGCCAGCTGGGCTTGATAGCTGCCAAGGTCAGTGGGGGCTTTTGGTTTGCACCATGCTCTCTCTATTGCTCTCTCTAAGTGCTGTACGATATTCTTGCAGAACATTGGACAGCCAGGGGTTAGAGGAGAAGAACACATTGGCCTGGTGGAAAGGGGACAGATCTCATCTAGGCCGGATGTTAAAGAACATTTCTGTTGCAATATTAACATCAAGAAGTGAAAAGTGGGTGTGTGAGGGAAGAGAGGATATAACAGTGGAGGAGAATTGTATGGAGGACAGAAAGAAGCAGATTGTGTCTAAAAGAGAGTGGTTGGAGGGTGTCAGTGTGGTTGTAGCAAGCAGTAAGTCAAAAGTAATGCTGATGTGGTCTAAACTGTGGCTTTATTAAAAGATAAGGCCAAGGTGATTGCCAGATCCATGTGTGCTGTAGCACAGTTTTTGTTCAAGTGAATGTAGAAGTCTCTTAATACTAACAGAAGGCTGTCATCCTCGGGGAACAAGGACAGCAGCCTATCCAATTTTATTTTACTGGAGAAAATAAAATATTGGCCATGTATTGATAGGGGCATCCATGTATCAATATAGTATCACCATAGAAAATATCACAATACTATGCTGTATTAATATTTTCAATATGCAAATTCTTGCAATGTTATTGCACTATATCATTTTTTTCACTGTGCATTGGATATTTGTTTGTTTACAATTATAATTGAACAATATACACATTTTAAAAAATGTTTCTGCATTACATGCATGTTTAATACCTTGACCTCCAGGTAGTTATTTATTTTTAATCATTTTTCACATTTTCAATTTGTAAAATCAAATATGTTTACTGCAGAATAAATGTGTACCTCAACTCTCCTGTTTTCACCAAAACTGTTAGTCGGGAGCTCCACAGGGTCAATATACATGGCAGGCTGCTAAAGCCAAACCTTTACACATGCCAATGCCAAACGTCAGTTTCAATGGTGCCAGCAGCGAAATTTTTAGGATGTGGACAATGTAAAAAATGTATTGCTCTCTTATGAGTCCACCTTCACTATCTTTCCCACATCCGGGAGAATTACAGTGTGTAGAAACGCCAAAGAAGAGTAACACTCAGACTATTGCATGCCCAGAATGAAGCATGGGGGTGGATCAGTGATGGTTTTGTGCTGCAATATCATGGCATTCCCTATTGCCGTGTATCAGGAGGATAATGCACCAATACACACAGCAAGACTGGTGACAGAGCAGTTTTATGAACATGAAAGTGAAGTTGAACATCTCCCATGGCCTGCACAGTAACCAGAGCTAAATATTATTGAATCACTTTGGGGTGTTTTGGAGGAGTGAGTCAGTAAACGTTTTCCTCCACCAGCATCACGTAGTGACCTGTCCACTATTCTGCAAGAAAAATAGCACAAACTCTCTCTGGCCACCGTGCAGGAGTTGTGTCTTTCATTCCCAAGACAAATTGATGCAATACTGGCCACAAAAGGAGGCACTACACCATACTAATGAATTATTGTGGTCTATATATATCCTGTGATTCCCAAATGCTGTTTAATGGCTTAGGATGTCTGTGTGTTTCCCTGTTCACATTTATGCATTTTGAATTGTAAATAAACCCAGTGCATTTGGATCCTCACGATCATTCATTCAACCGGTTATACCAACGCTATCTCATGGCAATTAACTTTTACTTTTACAATTAACTGTTACTTACTGTTACGGCAATTAACTACTAACAATTTTTTTATTTAGTGTATTTTAGTATGATTTGCTCATCCCCCAATAACGGTTGGGTTTTGGGGTGGGGTGTGGTGTGGTACCACACTTCTTTTAAACGAATTCGTACGAATTAGCCACTAAATTGACAAATTGTAAAATAGTGACATTTCCTTGTGAGATCAGGCTGGTTATACACATCAGATGTAGAAATGTTGTTAAAGCTAAAGTCACACAGATCTTAAATTGGAAGTTTTAAGGCTGGCTTAAAGTTCCCCGCATATGAATAATATTAGCCGTCTCTTCATATGTGAAAATCAAGCCTTTTTTCTTCCTTTGAATATCAGCATTGTTTTTTTCAATTATAACAAGACAGAATTTCATGCAACTTAATGACTGCAATAAAGATCCAATCATAAACTTTTTTTCTTGTAGTAAACTTTTGTTCTTGTAGTAACCATTGTTTTTACTGCGAGGACCAGTGCTGTGGCCCTGCAGACTCTTAAAAAGTATTTTTAAGGACGTTCTCATCATGTTTTGTGTTTTCTCTTTGACCCACAGACAGAAGACGTCCTCTATGCCTCCATTAACCACTCCAACATCAATCCAGAAAGACCTATTCCAAACCTGGAGGACAATGACTGTGATTATGCTGTTGTAAAACTCCCTCAAGAGACCACAAACATGGCCAAGCACAAAAGCACTGAAGACTGTTCAGATGATTATGTGCTCATGGGCTGAGCATTAAAACGTGAAAGTGGCTGAAATGAACCAAAATGGACACCTGAGATTACCAGACACAACTTCAAAGGCTGGGGGCGACTTTGTATAGGTTGCAGTGATATTAAGCATTTAGCATTTTATTTATTTTTGGAATTTTGTTTTGCTTTTTTGAAAATAACATTATAAAGATTTCCAATGCATTCAGAGTAATTACTGCCTTCACCTTTTGAAGTAAACATGCATGCATTTTTTGCCTGTACACCCACCCGAGTGTGTTTGAATATGTTATAAATTATAATATTGGTTTGTATACTTGAGAGATTTTTCCACTGATGAAAATAAGCTGATATTAAGAGTTTCATATTAGGCATTTAAAAAAAAAATTAATAGATTTTTTTTTTTATAATAACATTTTAAAGATTTTTGATGCATTCGAGAAATTTAAAAAGCAGAAATGTGAATTATTACTAGTTGTTACAATGACTAACTAAGAAGGTCCAATGCCACTAATATGTTTCCTCAAGCTTTTTTGTGTTTGATGTTGATTTCTTTCTCGTGTGTGTGTGTGTGTGTGTGTGTGTGTGTGTGTGTGTGTGTGTGTG
>CAIGQW010054520.1:86501-99867 GCA_903798125.1 Danio choprae
CGTGCGTGAATGTCTTACAAAGTAATTGTAGTATCATCATATGTTACAATGTTGGGGAAAATGGGAGAAAAAGGACATCATTCGTTTTGACAGATGACATTTTGACATCATAGGGAAAATTGCAGAAGGTTGTAATTTTAATAACATTTTGGTTTCATAAACAATTGTTTTATCGTTTAAATTTGGAGAAGCAGGTCACATAATGACAACTTTCCTTATGTATTGTGACAACATGCCCCACTACTGAGTCAAGCAAAGTTGTATTTTCCCCCGCTCCATGCAATAATGGTAGATCTGTTGTATTTAAATTGTATTTAAAGCAAATAAAAGATGTGTATGAGAAACTGATTAAACCTAAAATAAACCTACCCTGAGAAATATTCACTGGACTGCGTATTTTAGGTAGCCCAATTTCCTCAGTATATAGTTTTTAAAACGGTATGACCGAATATTACATTTTTACATGCGTTTTACACAATGTTAAGTTTTGCATAATGAAAATCTGTATATAGGCATAGCTGAAGAATAAGAGTTCACATGTAAAATCCTATTGAAAAACAGGCCAATTGAAACAATTGACGATCCACATGGGATCATTAATATGCTTGCCCCAGGCTGAATTTGATTGATTTACTTGTCAGATTGCAATAATTAGCATTTCTTCTCCGTGTTTCAAGTATAACAGTTTATTATATTTCACATATGTGGGACTCTAGCTTTAAAAACTGGACAGGCTTTAAGCAATAGGAAGAAGTCAGTCATGTATAGAATAAGTTATTATTATAAGAATGATAATGGGACAGTAATTTGAATGGAATTCTTTTTATTATAGGAAAAACCCATCAGGATTATGCACTCAGTGTCAATATATGATGTATGAGACAGTGGAACATGTGCTAATATCTTGTAGGCAATTTGCATAAGTTGACCCAGCTGATGGAAGTGCAGAAAGTGGTGTCAAATACACTCACCGGCCACTACTAGGTACACCTTACTAGTACCGGGTTGGACCCCATTTTGCCTTCATAACTGCCTTCATACTTTGTGGCATAGATTCAACAAGGTACTGGAAATATTCCTAAAAGATTTTGGTCCATATTGACATGATAGCATTACGCAGTTACTGCAGATTTGTCAGCTGCACATCCATGATGCGAATCTCCCGTTCCACCACATCCCAAAGGTGCTCTGTTGGATTGAGATCTGGTGAATGTGGAGGCCATTTGAGTACAGTGAACTCATTGTCATGTTCAAGAAACCAGTCTGAGATGATTCACGCTTTATGACATGGTGCGTTATCCTGCTGGAAGTAGCCATCAGAAGATGGGTATACTGTGGTCATAAAGGAATGGACATGGTCAGCAACAATACTCAGGTAGGCTGTGGCGTTGACACAATACTCAGGCAGGATGGATCCATGCTTTTCTGTTGTTGACGCCAAATTCTGACCCTACCAATTTTGGTGAGCCTGTGCAAATTATAGCGTCAGTTTCCTGTTCTTAGCTGACAGGAGTGGCACCCAGTGTGGTCTTCTGCTGCTGTAGCCCATCCGCCTCAAGGTTTGACGTGTTGTGTGTTCAGAGATGCTCTTAAGCATACCTCAGTTGTAACGAGTTGTTATTTGAGTTACTGTTGCCTTTCTATCAGCTGAAACCAGTCTGGCCATTCTCCTCAGACCTCTGGCATCAACAAAGTATTTGCGTTCACAGAACTGCCGCTCACTGGATATTTTCTCTTTTTTGGACCATTCTCTGTAAACCCTAGAGATGGTTGTGTGTGAAAATCCCAGTAGATCAGCAGCTTCTGAAAGACCAGCCCGTCTGGCACCAACAGCCATGCCACATTTAAAGTCACTTAAATCACCTTTCTTACTCATTCTGATGCTCGGTTTGAACTGCAGCAGATCGTCTTGACCATGTCTACATGCCTAAATGCATTGAGTTGCTGCCATGTGATTGGCTGATTGGAAATTTGCGTTAACGAGCAGTTGTACAGGTGTACCTAATAAAGTGGCAGATGATAGTATATATTGTGGGCAGAAAAAACAAAAGGAAAATGCTTGTTAGAGCTTTTAAGGGAAACTAGCCTGGACATAATAAAATAGAGTAAATAAAGATAGTACAGAAGGGGGCAGTAATGCAAAAAAAAAACACCTGCCTCATCTGTTTTTTAGCTCTTTCAATGAACAATGCAGAAAAGAAAAAATACAGAATTATAAGTTTAGTCAGTTCCATGCCAAAGAGGCAAAAGGATTGTTTAATTGTATATTCTGCTAGTTTAACGTGTATATTGTGAAATTTGTGGAAAAAGTGAATGAATTCGTGTTTAAAGTGATGGTTCAACCAAAAATGAAAATTCTGTTATCATTTACTCATCCTTGATGAGTTTCTTCTTTCTAGTATACACAAAAGCAGATATTTTGACGAAAGTTTGAAATCTGTAATCATTGACTTCCCGTTTTTCCTACTATGGACGTCAGTGGTTTCAGAGTTTTTCAAAATATCTTCTTCAAAGGATACCACCAAAAAAGGAAACCAATAAAAGGTTTGGAACCACTCAAGGGAGGGTAAATAGTGAGGAAATTCTCTTTTTTGGGTGAACTATCCCTTGACAGTAAATAGAGAGGATGATACTCACTACGAACATCCACTAGAGGGAGCAGTATGTTCAGAGATACAGTGGAATGTTTTTCTAGCTTTGATCTAAATGTTTGTTGATTAAAACCCCCATTGTCATCACACGTGGGGAATCCCACAACAATCAAAGTAAAAAAAAGTTTGATGGCATCCCACCAGTTTCAGTTTCTGCAGGAGTATCTGTGTGATATCTGAGGGCGTATACCTGATCTTTCCTTTCCAGTGACAAGAACTCAGACTCAAGTTTCCATGTCATTCCCCTAAACACTGAATCACACTGAATTAAGGGGACATTGTGAGATTTTCTCTTCAGGGGACAAATGACTCTTCATTGCCTGACCACAAATCAGACCATGTTGCATTTTCGATAAACAGACTTATTTCAGTATGTTGATTTGCTTCCAGCTTAGCGGTGAGCACTGTCACCTTATAGCAAAAAGGTTGCTGGTTTGAGTCCCAGCTGGGCCAGTTGGCTTTTCTGTGTGGAGTTTGCACATTCTCCCCGTGTTCACATGGGTTTCCTTCAGGTGCTCGGGTTTCCCCCACAATCCAAAGACATCCACTATAGGTGAAATGGAGAAACTAGAGTATGGGTGTGTGTAAATGAGAGAGTTTATGGGTGTTTCCCAGCACTGGGGGTTTACAAGTCAGTGTATTCTCAGTCCTGGGTTGCGGCTGGAAGGGCATCTGCCACATAAAACATATGCCAGAGTAATTGGCAGCTTATGCGGCTGTGGCAACCCCTGATAAATCATAGACTAAGGCCCAATCCCCTTTTTCCAATTCACTTTAGCTTAAAGGCGTAGGGCTAAGAGGAAGGGCTAGATAGCACTTGGAACTGAGATTTTGCAGGACCACACTAGAAAACAAGGGGTACAAAAATTCCCCAGAATACACCAGCTACAACGCCAACATGGCTGCACATGCGAGTCAGGAGATGCAAAATTGAAAGTATTTTTTGGCATTATTAAGAATTTTTACAACAAACAAGCATATGTATTAATACATTCATAACGGCGTTTATGTTTGACAATCATGCTTTAAAAATAAATCGATAAAAAAAGCGTTATCTATAAATTTCGCTATCTATAATCTATAATAATAACTCCGGTATAGTAGTCTCACAACATACTGACACATCTGTCACTCAGTGACACTCAAATAAAACCCTGTCAGCAACTTCTAGTGACTGGGAATAACATTTTTACAGTTTCTGGTATAACGTTAATGTTATTTTCTTGTGTTTACACAGATGAATATGGCCATGGTGTAAATACACAATACAGTTACGAGCTTATTTCCACATTATATTGTTATAAAAACATGATATACATGCCTTCGGTGTATTCCTGAAGATAAATACCAAAAAATAATGCAACTGGAATAACTTCTGCAGTCGCCATCGTTGATCTCAGATCTTGCAACGACATATGATGGCGTGTGTGTATGTTGTACTGCTGTCCCATTTCTTAGGGGTACTTTTGAAGCCCTTCCCCTTCACACTCTGTTTCAAGGGCCAAGGGGTAGGGGTAAAAATTTTGGGATTGGGCCTAAACCAAAGAAAAAGTAAGTGAGTGCTCTGGATTTCCCCATCTTCGAGTTCTTCTGATTGGTCCACTTCTTTGAAATGCACATCAATGAGCGGTGCTGCGTATAATAGTAGGAATTCTTGACATGGCATCTAGAAAAATGCGTGGCACATGTTTCCAGCAAGGTTGCTGGTTCGAGCTCCGGCTAGGTCAGTTGGCCCTTCTGTGTGAAGTTTGCATGTTCTCCCCGTGTTCGTGTTAGTTTCCTCCGAGTGCTCCAGTTTGCCTTCTATAGTCCAAAGACATGCAATATAGGTGAACTGAATAAGCTAAATTGTCCATAGTGTATGTGTCAGTGTTCTGTCGTGTCCATGTGTTCTGTCGTGTCCATGTGCTCCCTTTGTTCTGTTTCCCGCCATCTTCAGTGTTCATTAGTTTCACCTGTGTTTATCCCCTGTGTCTTCTTAGTTAATCATCATCCCCTTGTATATATACCCCTCTGTTTGTGTCCTTCGTTGTCCGGTATTGCATTGTCTCTGCGTCGATGTCCTGTCTACGTGTCCTGTCTCATCCAGTGCCTGTATTTCGTAAGTGTTTGTTTAATAAATCCATCTTATTGTTAAATTCCTGTGCCTTCATGTCCTGCATCGAGCGTTACAGAATACCGGACCTAAAAGTTGCGGCGAGTTTTCCCCCGATTTTCTTTTTTATAGTCTTTTTGCCCCTCAGTGTTTTCTTTTCTCACCCCCGTGTTTCTATGGACCCCATCCACCATCCCGAGATTCTTCACCTCCTGCAGGAGCAGGGGGAAAGCAGCCCTGAGGACCATATCTCAGCGACTGTTAGCAGCTATCCGGGGACGTTCTCTGCATGACCATCATCGC
Organism: Danio choprae; assembly: GCA_903798125.1. Lineage (NCBI taxonomy): Eukaryota > Metazoa > Chordata > Actinopteri > Cypriniformes > Danionidae > Danio > Danio choprae. Next base: position 91,551 of record CAIGQW010054520.1, read on the forward strand.
ATGTAAAACATATGCTGGATAAGGTGGCAGTTTATTCCGCTGTGGCAACCCCTGATAAATAAAGCAACTAAGCTGAAGGAAAATTAATGAAATATTTTTGTAAAACAAACACGTGTTAACCCCTGCTGGTGTATGGCTTAGTTTTACGACAGATTTATGTACTTTTGGAAGCTTACAAAATGGCCACTATCCAACACCATTGTACTGCATGGCAGAAAAATGTAAAACAACTCCAGCTGTGTTCATCTGACAGACGAAAGTCATATACATTACACTGAGGATGTAAATTATGGGGTATTTTTCACTTTTGATTGAACTGTTCCTTCAATGCACGTTATCTAAAATCTCAATTTCCACAGTAAGAATTAATGAGTGAAAATGAACAAAATAGTACTTTACATTTTGACAAATTTGTAGCTAATATGTATGTAACGGTACCAAAACCTACAACACAAAATTAGCCACATTAAATGATTATAAACTGCTGTTTGATTGTGTTGGTTAGAATGCCTAGAATGTTTGTTATTAAATCTATCATTAACACTTTGCGGTAGGTTTTCACAACTGCATTCATATGACTCATTAACGTATAACGTATTAGTTGACATAATGTTTGGTTTTGGTATTAGTAAATGATTACTCAAGTAGCAACTGTTATTGTTAAGTGTTAGTTAAGCGTTATGTAAATTTGATGGACATTTAAAATGCACTTTCCATTATTCATACAGATAGGGAGAGTTTATGGCTTTTTATTTCCTGCCTTTTTTATTTATTTATTTATTTTCAAATCTGCAACTGACTTTTTTCTGAAGCTCAACTATTATCTACACATACTATCAACAATTATAAATTAATTCTTTCTTTTAATGTCTATACATTTTAACTTTCAAAATGTAACTTGTTTTCTAACAAACATGTTTTTTTTCTTTCTTCTTGTTTTCAATCCAACAGAACAGGCTACGTGACCAGCTCTGTTCAGTTAAGGACAACACTCGCCTCTTCTCAACTGGGTAACAAGTGATATGATTCATATTATTTTTTTCTTAATAACTACTTGGGTTTTGGCATAAACAGTCACAAAAATATAAAATATATCCCACGACTTTTTCTGTTGAACATGGTGAAGGTATCACATGCTGTCCTATTTTTTTCTCTCTCTTTTTTTTTTTTTTTTTTTTTGCTGCTTTTGGCCATTATAATCATACTTGTTCTTGCTTTAAGAACTGGAAGCCACACACTGTACACTCAAAAAAAAGAAAAGATTTTTGCTGCTTGTTCAAACTACTTATTTAAAATGAGCTGAATCAACCCAATTCTTGAGGTTATTTTTGGGACAACTTAATTGTTTTATTTTCAGTCCACTTTTTCAATTCAGTCAATTTGTAACGACAGCTAAGTTAATTTAATCGATTTGTGTTGGGACAACATTTGTGTGGCACCCAGCATTTTACAGTATTTCAGATGCTGTGAAGTCTTATAACAGGGGTGTCAAAGTCAGTTCCTGGAGGGTTAGTTCCAACCCTGCTCCAACACACTTACCTGTAGGTTTCAAACAAGCCTAAAGGACTCAATTGGTTAGATCAGGTGTGTTTATTTACTGTACTGTAGGGTTGGAACTAAACTGTGCAGAGCTGCGGCCCTCCAGGAACTGACTTTGACACCTGTGTCTTATAACCTCTTCATCTTCAGAAAGAGAGTGACTGAATATAATGATTGATATAAAGGCATCACGGAGGATTGTGAAGATTTCATTGGAACTTGGCCCTTATTGAATCTATTTCCTGTTTGTTTTTTGTTTGTTTATTTTCTGCTTATGTATTTATAAATGTCCAATGTCAATTTTCATTTCTCAATGTGTTTAGCTAATTACTGTTGCACTGCCATTTTTGCTACAAGTTCATATCAATAATAATAAATAAAAGAATAATAATAAAGTACCCAACTGACTGTTTTTAGAAGGTGTTTTTGTTGGGGGGGTTGGGTGCCCCAACTCTGTCCTGGAGGGCCGGTGTTCTGCAAAGTTTAGTTCCAACTCCAATAAGACCTGGGCTAGCTAATCAAGCTTTTATAAGGCTTTCTAGAAACATCCATGCATTTGTGTTGAGGCAAGTTAAAATCTGCAAGACACCGGCCCTCCAGGAACGAGTTTGTACACCCCAGTTTTAAACCTTAACAAAGACTACAAGATGTATGACCAGACAAAAAAATTGCAGATATCAAATATTATCATTTATAAAAACTAATGTTATCATTATATATTATGGTATTTTGTAATAAAAAATAATGCAGTATGCTAATATTGATACCTATAGTATTATAATGGTTCTTTAAGGAACCTTATAAAGGGTTTTGTTAATGTTACAAGCTAAAGAACTCTTAATTTGGTACTGTTTAAAACTATTTGTCAAGAGTGTACAACAACACCATGGTTTATTTTATTGCAGTAATTATGGTGTATTTGAAGTAAAACCCTGCACACTGTAAAGAAAAAAATGCTGTGTCCCACCACAAATCGATTAAGTTAAAGGTCCCGTAAAGTGCTTTGAAATACATTTTTTTTATCGATGTTGGATGTCATCTCAACTGAAAAATTAAGAGAGGGCGGGGCAAAAAGTAGCTCCTCCTATTTAAAAAAAAAAAGCAGCCAATAGCATTAAGTTTTATCACAGCTCTGCCAGTGAGAGTGGTTGAGCTCAAGCGCATCAAATGAAAAGCAAGAGAAACGTCTTGAAGGTGGCAGGATCAGTCAGACACTAGAGAGCATTTGATTGGCCACGATTTGATAAGAAACTAAAGTATGAGGTGAGGTACAAAAAAAAACAAAAACGTTGATCCATTGACAAAGTGACAAACTGCAAGCTTTACATGTTTATATCATTTTTATATCTTATAAACGCAAATTTTGTCATTGTTTTGTACCACACTAAGCTTATAGATATCCTTCAACACTAACATACTGATCTAAAAAATGTTAATATAATTTCACTGGACCTTTAACTTGATATATTGAAGATAAAACTATTCAAATGTCCCAAACAAAAACTTAAGAATTTTGTTGTTTCAACTTATTTTTAACTTATTTAAAATTTCAACAGTAATTTTTTGTTAGTTAATTTTCAGTATGGATGAAACATTCTGAATGTCCCCAAAATGACATCACTTGGAAAATGTGAAGAATGAATTACACTGTAAAAAGCGATTACTTAAAAAACATGGAGTAAACCTGTTGAATTTGTATAATTATTCACATAGTTCATTTACTTTTTTTTTTTTTTAAGCAACAGCTTTACTTACTTTTTTAAAGTCAACTTAACTAATTGCTTTTTTACAGTATTAAACTCTAAACTAAGAACATACAGCGACAACAAATAAAGTAATAATACATTTTATTTACATCATTTTAATTCTGTGCAACACGTAAATCCCCCTCTTTACAAGGTAAAAGCTGTAGTATTGTCAAAGGGTAGATTTTACTGCTGAAAGGACAGATATCTGTACAAACGTGGAAAGTCAGATTAATATCTAACCGGCCTCGGCCTCAATAAATTTACATATTAGTGATATCTCAGATGCAGCAGTCGTAGCAGTCATTCTTCATCATCTACGAGGACAGACAGTTCCTTTGTCATCACTTTTCGTCGTTTGACTCATTTTGCTATCGTTCCTCAGTCAGATGCTGTTTTCTTGGGGGATGCTCTCAAGAAATGACTGTTTTTCCACTAGTATTGCCTTTCATGTGTAATTTTGACCACAAACATGCATTTGCCCTCTTATTTTTCAGTGCTTTTTTTCTGATTTCCTGTTTCATGATGCAAAGCAAATGCATGTTTGTGTCTCAGGCATTGAAGAGTTCAGCTGAGGAGTTGTAGATGGAATTGACTCGCTGTATGTAACTTGCGTACGGTTCGACCTCTTCCACGTCAGCGGGCTTAACACACACAGAAATACACTTCCATGAGCCAAGCAAACAACTTCAAAAATGTTATGCTACACAAGAAATTTGGTGTAGGATAAAAACTAGTGCTGTCAACTGCCTAATCGCGCTTATAACACTTTCGAATAAATGGGTAGTTTACCCAAAAAAATTTATTTACTCACTATTTACTCACCCTCATGTGGTTCCAAACCTTTATGAGTTACTTTCTTCTATTGAACACAAAGTAAGACATTTTGAAGAAAGCTAAAACCTGTAACCATTGACTTCCATAGTAGGAAAAACAAGTAGTATGTGGAAGTCAATGCTAACAGGTTTCCAGCTTTCTTTGTTTGTGTTCAACAGAAGAAATACTCTCATAAAGGTTTGAAACAAGTAAAAGGTGAGTATACTATGAGAAAACGTTCAGTTTTGGGTGAACTATCCCTTTAAGTACCAACTTTCACTATTAACTAGATTTATTACATGCCTATTATTAAGATAATGGCTGTTTTTTAGTACATACAAAGTAGATATTCGGCATGATTTTAGTTCTCATCCCTAAACCAGACTACTACCTTAATAAATATTAATAAGTTGCAAATTAGGAGTGTATTAAGCTAAAATCAACAGTAATGGTATATTAATAGTGAGAATTCTACTTCAAGTGTGACCAAAGTTTAAATTTACATGTTTAAATGTATTAATTATTTATATATTAATACATAATATACAAAAATATGCAAAACAAAAAACAATGCATATATATTTGTGGTTGCATATAATCTGTAGGTCACATTTTACAGTAAGGTTCCATTAGTTAATGCTAGTGTGTGATGTATTTACTAACATGAACTAAGAATGAGCAACACTTATATAGCATTTACAGTACCTGTATTAATCATACTCTGATGCTAACATCAGTATTTACAAATGGTTTTTTTTGTAAATTAATTAATAATGCTTTAAAATCAAAATTGTGCATGTTAACATTATTTGATGCACTGTAAGTTAACAAGAACTAACAATGTAACTAAAAATGCTTTATTTTATTTTATTAACGTTAACATAGATTACTACATACTGTAACCAATGTATTGTTCTTTGTTTGTTTGAGTTAGATAAATGTGCAAACTTACATTAACTAACAGAGCCTTATTGTAAACTGATACCAATTTGTAATATTCATTCATTCATTCATTTTCTTTTAGGTTTATTCCCTTTATTAATCTGGGGTCGCCACAACGGAATGAACCGCCAACTTATCCAGGATATGTTTTACGCAGCAGATGCCCTTCCAGCCGCAACCCATCACTGGGAAACATCCATACACACTCATTCACACACACAAACACTACGGACAATTTAGCTCACCCAATTTACCTGCACCGCATGTCTTTGGACTTGTGGGGGAAACCGGAGCACCCGGAGGAAACCCACGCAAACACAGGGAGAACATGCAAACTCCACACAGAAATGCCAACTGACCCAGCCGAGGCTCGAACCAGCGACCTTCTTGCTGTGAGGCGATTGTGCTACCCACTGCGCCACTGCGTCGCCCCAATTTGTAATATATATATATAAAACAATGAACCACAAAACCAGTCATAAGGGTCATTTTTTGTTAACGAATAAGCTTTCCATTGACATATGGTTTGTTAGGATAGGACAATATTTTGCTGAGATACAGCTATTTGAATTCGGAGAGTTAAAAAAATGAAAATATCACTAATTAAAAATTGGTTTTAATGTATTTACAGTAGGTAATTTACTAAATGTCTTCATGAACATTGAACTTTACTTAATATTATAATGATTTCTGGAACGCTAAAACGCTCAATAATGTATACCGTAACAGGCTTCTTACCTGGGGTGGTTTGTCGTCAGCTGGTGGTGAGATTTTGGATTTGCAGCAAAGCATCTTCAACATGCTAAACAGACAGATTGATAAGTCATTACTGAATTAGTCACCAAAGCGCGCAATGCAATCAAATTCAACAGAAGTGAATTTACGCAGTAAAAATTCCAACCTTAGGGTGTTAAACTTTCTGTGCAGCACGTAAACCAGAGACACAAGAATTAAACAGACTAAACCCATTGGTATGGCAATAAGTTCCCATCGATTTAAAGAGTTCTGGTAACCTGAAGGGGGAAAAAGTTGTAGTTTAATTTGCAATATGATTAACGTTACATGCAAAAAAACAAAAGTTGATTCTAGAAACTTCTAAAAAAAACTATCATATGTAAATAGTAATCACATGCATTCCATTTAAACGGTGTTTCTTGAAATATATTGGAAAATTCTTAAAATACATTTGGAGATTTGACTTTATGGAAATACACCTCGCTTTCTTGTCTCTGCTTCAAATCAAATTTACGTACAAACTAATACACAGTATATTAATTGCAACTAAACCGTCCTTTTCCTATAACTTTTGTCAAAATAAAATGTCAAAATATGAGTGAAACAATGTTCCATGACCAATCAGTATCAGTTTCACATATTTATGTAAGCTTAAATGAAAAAAATATATAATAGTCTGACCATTATTCTGGCGTGAAATATAAGAGTATATATTTAACATAGTTAAAAACATTTAACACTGAGACGCTCAAATGTAATTTATAAAAATCAACTCTTGAAAATACAAATTGCTGGTAGCTAAAGAAAACCATCAAAACAGAATCTCCTGACCCAAATATGAAAACATTTCTCGTTTCCTTCACCTGATGCTGAAAAGACTTGAGTGGCATTTAGCTGTACAGAGCTGGACATAGATAGGTTTGTGGCCACACAGACGAGCTCACTGAGGTTGAAATTATCATCCAGATACACTCGATTCTCAATAGTGAAAGATGTGTCACTCTTCTTGAAAGTAGTGTTGCTGGGCAAAACACTGGAAGCAAGTTCCCAGTGAAGAGTGGGTGCTTTATTTTTATATCTGGCCATACAGACAGCAGTCTTGTTGCCAGGTTCCAGATAGGCAGAAAGATGAATAACTAAAAACAAAGAACTTATTAGTTATATGTAACTTATTAGTTATTATTAATAAGTAATTACTTTAGTATAATTCCACTGTCTATACTATTTTATAAGTGTGACAACAGAACAAAACTACGTAGCATACTGCAACCTTTAAAAAATGCTGGGTTGCTTAAACCAAAGTTGTGTTGAATATGGATAAACCCAACGCTTGGGTTTATCCACATGGGACACTTTTTTTTTTGGGGCCACTTGGGACACTTTTTAACCCAACAGTTTGTTCATATTAGACCCAACGTTAGGTTAAAACATCCCAGCATTTGTTTAGAGTTCACAGTTGAATTATACCTCTAATCGTTCTCTGAGTTTTATAAAAAAAAAAAATTACTCACCGTTGACAGAAATGTTTAAACTATAGCTTCCTCCTTTATATGATAAATCACAGGTGTAAAATCCTTCGTCTTGCATTGAAATGTTGGGAATGAATAGAGAATTGTAGAATTCAATTGTAGAATTGTGCAGCCTCTTTCCATCTTTACAGGTGTTGTCCGGTGTGGGGGATAATCCAATATAACATTTTTTGGCTTTTGTGCTGATGTTCCACACAACGAAAATTAAATCATCCCATTTAAATTTAGTGACATTGCCACACCATAAAGTGACATTACTGCCCTCCACAAACATCTGCTCTTTGAAATCTGAAAAAAATAAAATAAAAAAACTTTACAAACTATATATAGTATAATATAAACAATAAATAAATACATACAGAATTAAAATACAAATATATACATATATCTATTATTTATTTACACACTAAATTATCTTTCTCTATGCCACGCTAGACTGACATTATCCTTTGATGTGTCACTTCCTTCTTTAACACTAAAATAGTTTTAACGCACACAGAAGAACACTATTCTAACAATAGATATAACGCAGCTGACACTTTCCATCAAAACACTTTATTTACTTTGATGTCTCATGACTGTTTTTTTTCCCAACAAGTTAAAAATCATCTGTTACTAAAAAAAAATATGTAAAAACAATTGCACTTTAAAATTGCTAGTAAATAAAAACAATGATAAAGCAGTGCTACAATATTTTTTTCTTTGACAAAAATGCACTTTACAGTATGTTATCCAATCTAAAATAGCGATTGTATATAATTCTGTAAACAGTTTGAGTGATTATAAAAGTTTCTGGTTTTATTTTGTGCCTCATTTATGACAGTTTAGTTAAATATAACCAAACAAATAGTGTATATTCTCAAAAACTTTCACTGACTGCTTGTTTAAAAAAATGGTCTAAAACATTATTAGAGAATTGTTAGAACATTATTACTGTTATTTAGTACCTTACACGAGTTATTTAGAAAGAAAGAAAGAAAGAAAGAAAGAAAGAAAGAAAGAAAGAAAGAA
>CAIGQW010054520.1:103855-119419 GCA_903798125.1 Danio choprae
TATATATATATATATAGAATTATTTCTTTATTTATTTTTATTTTGTGGAATTTACAGGTTTAATGCATGGATACTAATGAAGAACCTTGGAGTTAGTATTCTAAACAAAATTATACAAATTACTAATATATACAGTCAAACCCAAAATTATTCATACCCCTGGCAAATTATGACTTAAAGTTAAAACTTTAACCAGCAAGTTTTAATTTGACCAGAAATGACACAGGCTTTTCCCAAAAGATAACGTACAAGAGACATCAATAAAACTTTAAGTTAGAATTTGCCAGGGGTATGAATAATTTCAGGCTTGACAATAAATTGCCAATAAAAAGATTACAAAAGGGTAATTTTAAATGATGCCAATGAAGAACCATTATTGGATCCATTTTAGTAAATTATTTATTTTATCTTTTGTGGAATTTAAAAGTTCAAAGGTCCCCATGGAATCATTAATACCAATAAAAAACCTTAGAGTGTACCATTCATTGCACACATTATTTTCTGAAAAGTGGGCAGATATGAATAATACTATCTGAAAAAAAGTTTTAATAGTGTGATATAGTGTATAATAGTTAAATAATTATTATTAAGATTAGTCATAGAGAACCTTATACGTTTCATCATTCATCATTCATTTAACGGCTCTTTCATGACTGTTGTAGAGGTTTACTGCGACTCACACTAGAGAGGGCTGAAAAGCAACAATCACATGTCAAAGATGGTGGGAAGTTGGCTTTAGATAATCGTACATCTTCTGGAGAGAGAAAAAAGGTAATTTCAACAAAGAGAACAAGCAACAAGGTGAATTGTTCAATATAAAAAAATCTCTAAATTAGCATCTTGTGGATCTTGAATAATAGAGAATCTATTGTGAATAATAGAGAATCTTGTGGATTCGCTATTCTCTCACCCAGCTATTTGTGTCTCTCTTTGTGGTTCCCCAACACCTTTGAATTTAGTTCTTTGGCATTTTACCTTTAATTGATAGGACAGTAGGATGACAGGAAATTAAGTGGGAGAGAGAGGAGGGAACGGGATCGGGAAAGGTCTATGAGCCGGGATTCAAACTCCAAACTCGGGATAACCAAATAGATGTTGCGCTATATGTCGGCGCACTAACCGCTACAGTTTTCAAACTTTTTCATATAATTTTAAATAAATTCTAAAGTCATCCAAGAACATTTTTATAACTGTCTGCAGTGGCACCAATTTATGTTGAAGCCAGAGGCATTGAACTATTTTGACAAGGCCAACAGTGAAATATCCCATTTAGTTTGTACAAACCTCTTTGACAGACATGTCAGACACCATTATTTCAGAAACCAATACATTAAATCAAGCAAAACCATCAAAATGTAATAACAATTATGTGCCATTGTGTCAAACCCATGGCTTGCATTCTTCTTAGCAATGCAAAAGAAATGTTAACTGCTTTGGTCATGCAGTGAAAGTCAATAGGGTCCAATACTAAAGTATAATAAAAAATAAAAAAAGCAGCAAAATAACAGCATTAGCTACAATGACAATGTCTTAGGTACTGATAAAGTGCTTTATTCAGTGTCAAATGCTACTAATGTGAGTTTGAGCACCAATTTACATGACATTTAATTCCATACTGAAAGCACGAGCAGAGAGTTCACCTCAGATCTTGAAAATAAAAATAACTAGCAAACAGTTTGAAACTGAAAGTCAGAACTATGACTCAGTGAAACCCAACAACATCATTTTTTAAAAACTTTTAATAATGTTAAATAGGTTAAATATGGCCCTTACAATTTCGTTGGGATTGCAATGGCTGATATTTAAATGAATGGCTGGTATTTAGATCTTTCTGATGGGTCGCGTTCGGTGTGGACAAGCAAATTGCTTGTCGCTGGAATCTTGTCATGTCGTGTGTAGTTAGGACATGGTGTTAGACTTTCCTTCTTCTGTTAAACTCAAAAGAAGACATTTAGAAAAAAGCAAGAAACCTGTACCCATTGACTTCCACTGTATTTCTATTCCTACTATGGTTAAATCAATGGTTAAATGTTTTTCCAACATTCTTCAAAATGTCTTCTTCTTTCAACAGCATAAAGAAACTCGTAAAGGTTTGGAACCACTTGAAATGTACATTTCTGGCCTAGCTATTCTGGAGTAAATCAATAAAGTGGCTTTTATTCTTTCAGACATCGCAAGGTGGAATTTAGCAAGATTTCAGTTGCTGGACAGTCCTTGTTTGTTAAATGAGATTATGAAAAACAGCATGTCAGTGAATTTTTTTGTGCAGATGTTGTGCATAGTTCAGACAGATACACAGGATGTGGTTAGCCATGCCCCCCTTCAATCACATATGGATATTAGCCGTTGTCAGATCATATGTGCTGGTGTGGTGAGATGAAGCGATACAGATTAAAATGCACATGCTCTCTGCAATCTGCACTGCAGTCAGAATTGACCTTTTTCTGCTGACATATAACAAAAGCTTCATTTTCAACACCTCCCCCCCTCGCACAAGCACCCAAGTGTTTGTGTCACTACTGTTTACTTCTGTTCTGACTTTACTCCATTTATCTAAAAATAGCTTAAATCAAACAATTCGAAAAAAATTTCATGCATGTAAACTCAAAATGCTTCATGCACTAAGAAAATCCACGTATTATTAGCGGGTTATTATTAGTTTGGCAAGAACAGTCATCGTCCTGACAATGTTTGAGAATGAGCTGGCAGCAGGTGGCAGAGGAAGTTCAACGAGGAATTATTATACAAGGAAAATATAATCTGAGACTAATAATAAATGTACTGTGGTTTCCTACTCTATCAGCATGAAAAGCTGTGGTCTTCTGGGGTCCTAGGTGTCTCGTTGCTGTGGTTTTAAGCTTGAGCTTGATTTATTTTGATGACCACAAATGATATGATGGCATATTGTGTGAGTAAACGGATAAATATACATATTGTAAATGTATAGGTCATCAAAAATTACTGATACAGTCTTAAAGGGGTAGTTCATCTCAAAATGAAAATCTGCTACTAAAAGATCCACCAAAAATGAAAATTACCTCATCATTTACTCTCCCTTGTGTGGTTTTAAACCTTTATGAGTTTCTTTCTTCTGTTGAACACAAAAGAAGATATTTTTGATGAATGCTGGTTGCTAGGACCCATTAACTTCCATAGTAACGATTGTAGATAATGGGTGGTACTGTAGTAACCAGCTTTTTTCAACAGAAGAAAGAAACTCAAATAGATTTTGAACAAGTGAGGGGTAAGTACTGTAACTGCTTTTTTGTGAACTATCCCTTTAAATGGACTCACCCTCAGGCCATCCAAGATGTAGGGGACTTTTTTCCTTCAAGGGAAATTAAAAGAAGATTTTGAACCGGAAACTGTGGTCCCTTGAGATTGGTAAAATGCAAGTCATCCATCCCTTTGTGAGTCAAAAAACAGGCCAAACGAAAAATAAAACATACAGGCTAAACATTAACATAAACAAAAGAATGAAATAATAATTTGGCTGTCAATCCTGAGTGTGTTGAGCCTGATCACACTGTATAATTATAACAGTTTAATAAAACATATTTTGACTGATGATGCTGAAACTTACAGTATAAAGAAACTGAAACACTGTACTGCAATACTATAATTTTCAGTAAACTGTAAAAATGTACAATGATTTTAATCATGAATATACTTGTATGGCTCTACAATCATTTGATCAATACGTTATTTAGATGTTTAGCTCTTTTAACCCAACTGTAAACATTTTTTTTATTAAAATTGTAAGGCATTTTTAAGATAAATGAATTTTTAACCCAAGTACTGCCCTTAATTTAAGTTGAGTCAACTAAAAAAGCACTGCAGCAAGTTGCCATACATTTTTTAAGTTGAGTCAATTTTGTTTTACACCCACACAACCATTTACAGTGAAAACGTAGTAACCATACCAGCCCTCCACTATAAAAGTAACCTTTAATTACACTGATCTCTGCTCTGTTTGGTTGATGTGGAAAAAGCAACTCTGCATTTTAACAATGTGACTTTTATTAATATTTTATTTAATTAAATCCAGACAATTTACAGGCAGTTTATTACCAGGGTTTTGTAAAGTATAGTTTTTTAATACTAATCCAGGCAATATATCACTTCAAACTAAAAATGTCAATAAAGCTCACTTTTCATCATCGAAATGTGTTGGAGGAAAGATTAGGGTCCCATAATGCAATTCAAAAACATAAATAAATGAAAAAAACGTGAATTACAAAATACAGAAAACTGCTAATTCACGGATATTCTTTTTTTACAGTGTGTATGATAGAATAAAGTTATAGTTTTGAGTGAGGTTCTGTCATAAAGCAGAAGAGAACCAATGAGTTCATTGCCGTAAATCTTGTGGAGAAGAAGCAACGCTGTTTTATCAAACTCAATATATTTTAAGATTATATTATGCTGCTCTAGGCAGTCTAATAAAACGCACAACATATTAAAGCAACTGGTGTTTCTCTGTTTTCTATAAAACCAAACAGAAAATCGAGGGTGCTTGATGCCATTAGTACCAAAGTACTACCAAAGTACATTCTTTTATTCATTTTCTTTCTGGCTTAGTCCCTTTATTGATCAGGCGTCGACACAGCGGAATGAACCGCCACCTTATCCAGCATATGTTTTACGCATTGGATGCCCTTCCAGCTGCAACCCATGACTGGGAAACATCCATACACTCTCACATTCACACACATACACTACGGACAATTTTAGCTTACCCAATTCACCTATAGCGCATGTCTTTGGACTGTGGGGGAAACCGGAGCACCGGGTGGAAACCCACGCAAACATGGGGAGAACATGCAAACTCCACAAAGAAATGCCAACTGACTCAGCCGAGGCCCGAACCAGCAACCTTCTTGCTGTGAGGCGACAGCGCTACCCACTGCACCACCGCGCACACTAATCAAAGTACATAAGTCAGCAAAATATATAACACTGTTCTAGTGTTTTTTGAATATTTTAATTTTAAAAAATCTAACATATTGTGCCTTTGACTGCATCAGTTTCTCACAATCATACCAAGTCTAAATATTAAAATCATAGCTTCTGAATGAAAATCAATTATTTGCTGACTATGTTGAATTAGTTAGTTGAATTCTGTAATAACAGAAATATTACTCCTTTTAATGCTTTGAATAATTATCATTATGTGATTCAGCAATAATTTGAAACAATGAAATAGAATCAATTCATCGATTCATTCATTAAAATGAGTTAAATACTGTAAGTGTGGTGGGGAAAAAAACAATGCCACTGTGGCAATGCCACAAATGACTAAACAACGATTTTATTAAATCACAAAAATTAATTTGTAAGTCTCTACAGTTGCTAATTAGGTTAAGTTGTTTTTTATTAATAACAGTAAATACTATTTTTAATAGGTTTTAGTTGTATGTAAAGATTGTACATTTAAATGCTGATAATATGTCAATACTGTGTGTTTCAATGTAAAAAAAAAGCAAAGATTTATTTCGTAGAACCACACTTTACATAAAATACAGTCTTGAGCATGTTATGAACTATCATAGGCTAGGAATCTGTGAAGTCCACCTTCCCAATTAAGATCAAACGCAATTTTTTTTTATACATGTTACAGCATTCAGGGGAACCACACATAAGTACCACTTCGATTAACAAAACAAAACGCACAACTTCCCTCTCTGATGTAAACAAACGTCAGCTCAGACGTGATCTAATGCATGCAGTATGCCATTACGTGTCATTATGTATGAATTATTGAAGATAATAATAATGTACAGTAGTATAATGTTCAGATTGTTTCACCATTTTGTTTCATAAGACCTTAATGTCAGGAACCACTATATAATATATTTATTTATTTATTTCTATTATTATTATTCTCAAAGGGGTGCCAATCATTAAATAAATGTTGCAATGAATCATTTCAGGGACCACAGTTTTAGCTTAAAATGTTCTTTGATGATCTGTTGAAGTAAAAAAGGAAATGGGGTTAAAAATGAAAATTCTGTGTTGTGATCTTTGGTTCTACAAATTTAGTTTGAAATCAAAATTTTGCTAAAAAAATCTTTATTTTGCTAGAACACATTGTTATTCTTTAGGTGAACAATTAACAGTTAATCCACTGGAAAATAAGTTTTTTTGCTAATCTTCATTTAAAGTCTGCCCATTTGCTTTCGCGTTTGGACTGACGTTTCTTCTATTGACGTCAGTTTGACGACTTCAGGCACAATATTCTTAACCACAACACTCTTACCGTTAGTTAGCTATGAGGGAATGATGCGCAAAAAGAAAGCCCTACTCCCCTCTCAATATTCAGTTTCAGTTGGAAGTATCAACATACTGAAATAAAAGTCTCTGCAAAGTCTGGTTCATGGGAACTTTAACATCCATTGAAACTTATAGAGGCAAAAGTGTAAAAAGTTATTAATATTATTCAAATGTTCCTCACACTAAGCAAAAAAATAAAATAAAATAAATTAATTGTTCCAAAATAAAAACAGATCCCAAAAATGCTTCTTTTGTTGCATTAATTTGAAAACCCTCTTTTGGAAACTCTATTTTTAGAAAGTGTTTTATTTTTTTCTGAATGACATTGTGAGCAGCTCACATCTGCGCAGTTTGAGGATCTTCCCAGAAGTCACCTGTGCTAAAGTGGGCCAGTGGAAAACATGTATTGCTCTGAGGTCGCTCTTTCATTGTACATATTTGTTTCATTTAAGTTTCAACTTAGTTTTAAAATGAATAATAGCTGAACACAGCAGCTCAGATTGGTCCTCGTGGAATTTGAGAATAAAATGTTTGAGCTCATATTGAAACATGATTTTTAGATACCTCTCCAAATCTTGGCATCAAGGCCTAGTCATTATCTGAATCAGGTTAAGTGGTCAAATGCTAAAAGTGATGTGCTGAATAAAATAAAGGTTTGTTGGTAACTCTGCTGTGTTCCTCTATGAACACACTCCTACACAAACACACATTTAATGTGTGAGAACTTAAAAGAAACAAGCCACAAACAAAAACTGCACTGAAATGGTACTGTGAAGGCTGTGTCACTTACGGCAAATCAGATCATATGCTGCGAAATGCAGTGTAATGGAGGAGCTACTAGGAGGAGTTACTTTCGGTTGTTGTGTGAGCGTGTGAGCATGTATCTCACCACCTCTCTGTTCTGTCTATCACAAGAACAGACAAAAGATGCTATTAGAGCAAGTTAACACTTCTACCAACAGGGGTTGCAAGCAGTTTCGAGTTAACCAAACCACAAGCTGAAAAAAACTACATTTTATCGTTCACACACCAGTGATTATAAAGAAAATAGTTCATATTGATTCCCTTCACTATGATTTAGCATGTGTTACCATAGGGAGGAAATATAGATAGCATAAAGTAGACCTATACAGTATCATCATCAAGATCAGAAATCAACGCATTGTTTTAAGCTGCTAATAGATTAGACTATTCCAGTAAACTGAAAGTTTGAACTCATGATATGGCAAAGCATTCTCTAAGTAAGTAAAGTTTCCGCTGGGAATCAATCAAGGTGAATATGACTAAATGTTAGCAAGTTTAGCATGGCTCAGATAGTATAATACCCATATAAACAAAGGTGCAAACAAAGAATCAAATCTAGAGTTAAGAGAGTAATCAAAAGTGAAGAGTAATGTAATTTCAAAATAATATCAAGGCAAGACGATACAATACACAGGCTATTTATAGGGTACGCAAGTAAAGGAAACATACTGCTTCAATATGTTTTGGGGACCTCTGTTGACAAGCAATGGTCATTGCATCCTGAGAATTTCATCTGATCTGATTGAACAGATCATTTTAAATTAAAATCTGTGAACTCATGATCACAAATGAAAATCTAAATAATTAAACCTGACAGTTAGGTCCTTCAGGGTGTCTTGTAGAGATGAGGTGCATAAGGGCTCAATTGTCGGACCATTTCTCTTCTATTCTATGGAAGCTTAAAGGTTCTCAATAGAATCTGACATTCAGAAACATGCTTTTTTTCCCATCACTGATATGCCAATGCCTCTCAACTTCTCTCATTCCAGCCTGCTTGATTGACTTTTCTTTCTGGATGAAGGACCACCTTCAAATCAACCCTGCCAGGACAAAACTGCTTGTTCAGTCAACCCAGCACTTAATCAGAACTTCTCCATCGAGTTAGGCACATCAACCGTAAATTCCTCCAGGACATTCAGGAACGTTGGATCACAAATCACAGTGTTAAAAAAAGGCCTTGTTATGTTCAGGCTCTTGTTATATTCAGGCTGGATTATTGTAATGCTCTCTTGGTAGGCCTTCCAGTTAGTAAAATAAAACCTCTGCATCTAGTTTGTGTCATTGGTCTTTAATGAACCAAAGAAAAGCCACACCAAACATCAATTTGCACTGGTTTCCAGTAGCTGTAGCATGAAATTGAAGGCATTTTGATGTTTGTCTAGCACAACCACTGGCTGCACCCATTTACACTCAAAAAAGTACTTTTGCTGCTTGTTCACACTTCTTATTTTAAATTAGTTGAAACAACACAATTCCTACATGTTTTTTGGATGGTACAACAATTGTTTTATGTTTAATCTACTTAAATTTGTAAAAACAATTAAGGTTACGTAATCAATCTGTTTTTGGACAACATAAAGAAATTGTGTGGAACCCAGCATTTTTTTACAGTGTATAGTCACTATGTCAAACTCCAATCAATCAATCAATTGGGGGGGGGGGGGTGATCTGTAATACTGGCAACTTTTGATGCTATTCTTCATTCATTCATTGATTTTCTTTTCGGCTTAGTCCCTTTATTAATCTGGGGTCGCCACAGCGGAATGAACCGGCAACTTATCCAGCATATGTTTTACGCAGCGGATGCCCTTCCAGCTGCAACCCATCACTGGGAAACATCCACACACTCTCATTCACACACATACACTACAAACAATTTAGCTTACCCAATTCACCTATACTGCATGTCTTTGGACTTGTGGGGGAAACCAGAGCACCCGGAGGAAACCCACGCCAACACGAGGAGAACATGCAAACTCCACACAGAAACGCCAACTGACCCAGCCGAGGCTCGAACCAGCGACCTTCTTGCTGTGAGGCGAAAGTGCTACCCATTGCACCACCGTGAGGCCCTGATGCTATTCTGATATATTTAATTTGTATTTAAATAAAAAGTGTATTGCATATAAAACAAACAAATTAATCCCCAAATGGTCATTTAAAAACATAGTTGCTACATAGATAACATAGCTAACATTTGTAAGGGAAAGATCATCCTAAATATTCTTAAAAGCTATACTGTTCATTAATTCATTTTCTTTTCGGCTTAGTGCCTTTATTTATCTGGGGTCGCCACAGCGGAATGAACCGCCAATTTATCCAGCATATGTTTTACGCAGTGGATGCCCTTCCAGCTGCAACCCATCCCTGGGAAACATACATACATACCTATTCACACACATACACTACGGACAATTTAGCTTACCCAATTCACCTATACCGCATGTCTTTGGACTTGTGGGGGAAACCGGAGCAGCCGGAGGAAACCCACGCAAACACGGGGAGAACATGCAAACACACAGAAATGCCAACTGACCCAGCCGAGGCTCGAACCAGCGACCTTCTTCCTGCTGTACTATTTAACATTGTAATATATGATCATTATTGGTGAATCAAAAATACCAAAGCATCAAACAGAAGGAAACTTAACCTAAAGTTTCTCTGCACATGACATAATACATACAGTATGATGTTTACATGTAAATCCATATAAAATATATAAATCTCTCTTTATTGCGAATAAATAAAAAAAAGCTAATAAATATATTCAGCAGACCGGGAAAAAACAACATTTACAAAGGGAAACATGTGATGTTTTGATGTCGTGACTCGACCCGACCGCCCTCTAGCGACGTCATAGCGAAAGTGAGGTGATCGGATGTTTGAGATATCCATGGTAACAGTTGCCCATATCGCTTTGCAAATAAAACCAAGCTTAAGCAGACATGAGCGTCTCTGTGACACGCACATTTCACAAGAAAAATGAGGCCAATAAGGGTTTCAGGCAGCAGAGGACGTATGATTACTTGTACGGTGAGTTACGTGTGAAAACGTAGTATCAAATCATTAGAACAAAACAGACGTGTTATATGATGCTACACGGTAAAGAAAATGTATTGAAATGATGGTACCGTTTCAGATCCAGTGTATACATTGTCAGCTGACGTGGATCACGGCAGAGAAAACATCCGAGCTCAAGCCTCACTTGAACGAATGGTAAGATGAGAGAAAGACCCTCGTTAGAGTGAGTTAAATGACTCGTTCATAGAAAAAGAAATATATATATTCATATATCTCTGGAGAGAGCATGGGGAAAATGTGATTTTACACTAAACAATTACACGATTACCCAAAACAGTTCATTGTGTCAATAATGCTTCAGGTGTTGCTGAGGCTATATTTATTGTCACACCTTGAATCAGAATCAGAATCAGAATCAGAAAGAGCTTTATTGCCAGGTATGTTCACACATACGAGGAATTTGCTTTCGTGACAGAAGCTTCTACAGTGCAACAGAATCACAAAGACAGGACAAAAAACAGATAATAAATATATTTCAAAAATAGAAGTAAGTAGTGAATGCAGATATGCAGGTTGACAAGTGTATGTACAGGTATATTACTATATACAGCGTTATATGTGCAGCTATTATGTGCAAACTGGCATGTAAAGTATGTTTTAAATAAGTGTATGTGTCTAAAGTGTATAGCAAGTAGTGATGTTTGTCACAATTACTATCATAAAGTGTTCATAAGATGATGAACTGCCACTTAGCAACCGATTTTGACGTCATTGCCTGTTGGAGGGCAGAAAGTCACTAAAAAGTCATCACATGTCAACTGAGTTTATGTCTGAAGAGGATTGTGAACTCTGACTGACATAAAATTGCGTAAACACATTTGTCCAAGATAAGATACAGACTCACATTTGGCTGAATTTCGATAACAACCTTTTTAATATGTGGGCAATTCTACAGAATTGGTGCTAGCTGCTGTCCTACATTCGAAAAACTCATTTAAAAACATTTCAGTATTTAAATCTTAGATGTATAGTTAGATCTTTGTACTATTTATTTAAACTCACAACGATATTTAAAATATCTGCAGGTTTAATATATATAAAATCATATATTTTTTGGATACCTTCATTTGGGAGGTGACTGTCCAAAACTCTAAAAATGAGATTGATTTTATTTTTCACTGCTGTTTTTAAAAATATCCATTTGAGGGTTTTTTTAAAGTGAAGTTTATAATTATAGGAGTATTTTTCATTTTTAAAGCATGAAATTTTAAGTTCATGACATTACCGAAATGGTGTATTCCTCAGTTCATTGGCTAATTTTTACCACACCACTACATTTTAAGGAATTATTCCTGTGTCCCGCTTACTCATAACTATATTGTGAATAGATCGGTCCCATCATTTTCAATTAAATGTATTCAAAAGTCTGAAAATCTGTGTGTATGTCACTACCGAACATATATTGCTTCTGCAATTAGGCAAACATTCATTCATTCATTTATTTTCATTTCGGCTTAGTCCCTTTATTAATCTGGGGTCGCCACAGCGGAATGAACCGCCAACTTATCCAGCATATGTTTTACGCAGCGGATGCCCTTCCAGCTGCAACCCATCCCTGGGAAACATCCATACACACCCATTCACACTCATACACTACGGACAATTTAGCTTACCCAATTCACCTATACCACATGTCTTTGGACTTGTGGGGGAAACCGGAGCACCCGGAGGAAACCCACGGCAACACGGGGAGAACATGCAAACTCCACACAGAAACGCCAACTGACCCAGCCGAGGCTCGAACCAGCGACTTTCTTGCTGTGAGGCGAACGTGCTATCCACTGCGCCACCGTGAGGCCCTAGGCAAACATATCTGGGTGTTATTCTAAAAAAAAAAAAAAAAGAAAAGAAAAGAAAAGAAAGACAACTGTTCTCGCCAACAATGCGCTGATAAACATCTTTGGGCTATAGGCTCAAAAGTATATAAATTGTTACTACCAAAATGTAGAAGAAATATAATTAAATAAGGTATAAAAACAAAAAAACGACCAATTTTCAACAAATTTTAAATATATTTAAAAAAGAATTTAAAAAAAAAAGAAAATATTAATTTAAAAGCGACAAATGTGAGGGGTGTACTTATTTATGCTGGGCACTGTATATCTTGTGTGATAATATGGTAATTGTTGTTTTAATATTTTAAATCATATTATCGAGCATGTCACTCATTTTATAGAGTATTTTATCTCTCTTTTCTGAAACAGTCTGTATTGTAAGGATACCTCTTCTCACTTACTCAAGACAGTGTAGAATAGCTCTAGGGGTTTTATGAGAAATTGTGAATTGTTTTTATTTGATAAATGTGCTTGCTGCATTTGTATTATTTGTATAACATAAAAAGTAAACAGTCTGATTCAGCCACGACACTAAGTAAAGTTTATTTATAAACTAATTTCGAGAGGATCACGTGCTTATGATCGAACACAGCTGGTCATGCATTAGCCAAATCATAATTAACCAATCAGACGATTCCTAAGTCACTATAAATACCCTAAGTTCTACATCACAGCTATCTTCGTTTTGAAGAATCCCCCCTTCCACCCCTACTCTTTTCCTAGATGGGTGGCACGGTGGCTCAGTGGTTAGCACTGTTGCCTCACAGCAAGAACGTCACTGGTTCTAGTCCTTACCAAGCCAGCCGACGTTTCTGTGCGCAGTTTACATGTACTCCCCGTTCTCGCGTGGGTTTCCCCCGGTTTCCTCCCACCGTCCAAAAACATGCAACATAAGTTAATTGACTAATCCATAATCGGCACCATAGATGTGCTCCTAGTAAGTAGTTATTTCTTAAGAGCAATCCCTATCTGTTCATTAGCTACTACAGCAGGGGAGTTCTCGAGATCTATCTGAGCCTTTCGCCCTGCAACGGGAGGGAGCCCTGGGCTCGAGGATCTTATCATCTATCCCAGGACAGCATGCCAAACACGGTTTATAATCAATCATCAGCTAAGTCTCAACTCTTGAAAAATTATGGTTACCAAAACATCACTACCACAACTTAAACAGTCACAACTGAAAAAAATGGGAAAATTTGTCAAACAAAGTGCACAGAATTATCAACTAAAATGTTTTGAAAGTGTTTAATGTATTTTCGATCTCAATAAGTGCGATCATCCCTATGACTTTTTTAAAAGAAAGATTACATTTAAAATACAGCATGTTTTACACAAGAAAGAAACTTTTAAAGGTTTGAAACAAGTAAAAGGTGAGTAAATGAGCACAGAATTTACATTTCTGGGTGAACTATCCCTTTAAATAGGAAACTTCAATGTTTATTACACTACACATTCACTTATATGCGTTAGATAGATTTTTACTCTACTCTGTGTTACATATATAATATAGTCACATTATAATATCATCTTCAGACATTTTTATTTGGTGAATTGGATAAAATTGGATCTGCATAAAATCATCTATACAGTATTTAGGATTGAAAATAATTGGTACGCATGAACACAAAGAGCTCTGAAGGGTAAACGTTTAAGTTCTCATTCAAGTGAATCACTATCGAGAATGACTGTGCCGTGCACAGATTTTGTTTAATTTTTAGAAAGCTTAAAAAGAATTGGCCTTGATCTTTTAAAAATGAAATTTCTATGTACTTTGAAAACATTCTGTAACATTTCAAACTCTATGGCATTTATTTAAAATCAATATCACAGAGAAGTCTTAGTCTGTGCATGGTTTGATGGCCTGTTTATTATAATGTAGTTACAATATAATGGGCATATTAAATGCGCCAAGAATTTATTAAAACATGTATGATTGATATGTTTTGTCTCTGTCAGCGGAGGGTGCCGGAGTTTAGCTCCATGTTTAGTAATCTTCCACATCATCCCCGTTATTCCTTACGTCTGGAAGCCACTGATCCTGTGCCTGCGTTTATTGACCGGCGATGGCGAGGCTATGCTGAGCAGAGGAGACAGGCACTACAGCAATTGACAGGGTAAAACTTTAAATTACAGTTTAAAATAACTGTTTTCAATCAAAACATAATTTTGTGTGAAAGTGTGAGTTATTCCAACTGCAATTCTTTAGAAACCACTGTAATAAGCAGATTTTCTTTTCTAGAAACATTTCTTTAAATTATTATTGACAAATTATCATTTTCATTCTTATTTTTATTTAAAAAAATTGTGAAGGCTTTTCGTCAGAGATTTATAATGTAAAACACAAACAAACTAAAGAGATAGCTCACCCAAAAATGAAAATTTACTCACTATTTACTCTCTTGTCACATTTATGAGTTTCTTTCTTTTGTTAAACACTAAGGAAGATATTTTGAAGAAAGCCGAAATCCTGTTAAATCCTGACTTCTATAGTTGGAAAAACAAATGCTATGTAAATCAATGGTTACAGGTCTTCAGCATTCTTCAAAATATCCTATTTTGTGTTTAACGGAAGGAAGAAACTCATAAAGTATCGGGTGAGAAAATAATGACAGATTTGTCATTTTTGGTGAACTATCCCTTTAACATATGACTCAGAACATGTACATATTAACGGAAAATCCAAACAATCGATAAAAACTTTGAAATATTTCCCAGAGCTGTATGTTACAGTCCAGCATATCATATGCGTATGCTGTATTTGCATTGCAATATTAATCTTTTATATTTTTATCTCTGTGTAAGGATTGTGTCTGGGGTTGTGACACATAGACCGAACCTTGATAATGTGACAGGAGTGGACCGCTGGAAGTTTTTCAAACGGTAGGACACACACATAGACTCTAAAAATTAGGGTGAGAGATACTAGTCAAATGTTTCTGGATTAGTAAATGCTTTCAATTTATTCTTATGTTTTACATTCTCTTTTTTTGTTTCAGTCCTCTTATTCCCTTTGCTCAACAGATTCCTCCCGATGTTGTGTTTTCTTTGCCAAAGTAAGTCTTCTTAAAGTCACTTAAAAGGTATAGGTCACCCAAAAATGAATATTTCCTATTAATTTACTCACTCACAGTTCATCTAAGATTTAGGTGACTTTTCCTTTCTATAGTAAAATATTAAACATAAAAAATATTAATAAAAATATATATTTTAGCTGAATCTGTGGTCAATAACGATTTACATAACGGCAGTTAATGGTCATAGGTTTTTAGATTAAAAGTAAACATATACCAAGAAGTCTATGATGACACACTGAGGTCTTGTGAAGTGAAATGATTAGTGCAAAAAGTCATAACACCCTAGCAACCGTCGAGCAACACCTTAGCAACCAGCCAGAACACCTTAGCAAACCACTAGCAATATCTTAGCAACATCATAGCAACCATGCTAGCAACATTCAAATTCATACTAGAAACATGCTAAAACATGTTAATCCATGCAAGAAACATGTCAATCCATACTAGAAACTGTCAGGAACCGTAGACAGACACAAGTGCAGGCTTGAATGCTTCAA
>CAIGQW010054520.1:124419-156092 GCA_903798125.1 Danio choprae
CCCTGGCGAGGTGCCGCGTCACGGCGAAAATGAATAATCAGGAGAGCCAACTGGACTGACAGAAAGAGAATGAACGAGACAAGGCAAGACACGACACGACATGACACGAGTGGCTAGCGGGAGCGCACTCGCAAACAACAATCTAGCACAGGATGTCACGTATGAGGGGAATAAATAGTGCGAGAGGAGAACTACTCATCGATTGCAGGTGAGTAAAGATCAATCATGTAAAAATTAGGTAACAAGAGGGAGGGATGCTATGGTGAACACATGGTGACGGATCAAAACAACACTCACGTGCGCTTGTGACATGTAAACAAAACACACACATAAAAAGAGACAGCATGATCAGATCAAGGGTGTGACAAGAAACATGCGTAACCTATTTGTTCTTATCTATCTATACCAACTTTCAGCTTCTTAAAAACTACTTCAATTATTTAAACTTTAGAACTACTTCAAACTTTCAAGCTAGGCTTTCTCAAGTCACCATGAAGTTTGTATAGGAACTGTACTTTTTTAGTTAGCTTTAATCCACAGCCTGGTCAAACAAATCTCTGGGCATATGTGACTAATTCAATTGTAAACCGGTCGCTTTTGAGGATGAATGGGGTGTTCATGCAGTCACTAATATCTATCAACAAACTGCATCACCTAACCTCATTCGTCATCAAAAGTGACAGGACAAAATTTGGGGGAGAACTATCCCTTTAATAGAATCTCTTTCTTCATTATTAAAAACATATTGTCTATAAGATACTTTACATTTTATTTTCTGTTTTATATGCATCTAATTCACTATTTTTCTCACAGATCTGACCTACTTTCTCCTGATGGGGATGATAAACGTTCACCCACTCCATTCCAGCGAAGCGTGGCGGTTCAGACTGACTATCGGGAGAGCGAGACACAAACAGACCCCTACTCTCCAAGCTATGTGCTGCGTCCTGGGACGACCTCCCCTGAGCTGCTCACACTGGCCACACTCACATGGGGTAAACTGCATAAATACAATTAGATTTATTTTATGCATGACTGTCTTTCATCAGCTCCTAGTCAGAGCCTGTGTTTCCCAAAGTTTTTTTAGGCCGGCTATGGCTGCAAGTTCTTTTGTCAACAACATAGTTCAATTGATTCTATGTTGCCTCTGAACCTTGGTTCAGTGACTCTTAAGTTTCAGAAAACAATAGTTACAAAGCAAACAGCATTGTGATGTGACTGTCCAAGACTATTGAATACACCAGACGAGTCACTTATATAGTTTTGAATGGGGAAAAGTGTAATGGTCAATATGGGTGTTCTAGCGAAAGAAGCCCGGCCTTCTAGTAAAGAAGCCAATCATTAATCACTAAAGACAGATCATTTTCCTTTGGAGGGAATTGGTCCAGATGTGTGTTTTTATGACAGTTTCTGCAGCTTCATTTGAATACTTGCCCATCAGACATGATAATTATATATCAGCATAAATCTCTACTTTTAAACAAACCAACTACACTTGAAAACAAATGTTCTCTGGTTTTGTAATCTGTATGAAACAAAAGCGAGGTACAGTTTGTCCCATCTGACCTTGTTATTTTAAACAAATTTGTGCCTTCGCCATTCAAATGCAAATCAGATGACAGCAACTGCTTGAATGTCTACAAACAGTGAGGTTGCTTTCATTTTGGGAGGAAATTTGCTGTCAGGAAAAAGTTGGAAATTACTTCTGAAGATCAGTGCTGCTTTATTTAGAAAATGATATTGTGTAACACGTAAGTTATTTATTCTTATGGTAGTTACATAGTTTGATGGACAGGACGACATCTGATTGCATCCTCCAGATATGGCCATAAAGGAGGTTGGTGCCATGACCGCATAGACATAAGATTTGTCAACTTAATGTTTTTGCCATGATTAGAATATTCAGAAACTAGATTTAAGATGCATATGTTAAATTGTATTGGTGATCCCAAATATGAAATTTTGTCTTAAGCTTGGCCAACAATTTTGGAGAATTTGATATTTGCCCATTTAAAGACATAGGCACTTGCACTTGCATGCTCTAGAGGCATCTCAAACATGGCCGCTGAGTGAAATAACTTCCTGTAAAGGCCCTTTGTCTTTGTGTTTGTATCTTTTGGTACAGATGGAATACTACAATGTTGTTTTTCAATACATTGAAAAAACTACTAAATAAGTTTCTGTCATTTAGGCTACATCATAAACTTGACAATCCAAAACACCTTTGAATGGTTTTGAACGTCAAATGTGTGATTATGTGAACTTTTACCAAAAAAAAAAAAAAGTGACATCCCATGATGACATCCTGCGCTTGTAAAATAAAGCATACAGGTTGCACTTTAGGCCATTATCTTGAACTTAAAATTATAATGTTCTGTTGCAAATGTAAAATTAAATCCATAAAACATATGGTATTTTTAACGGGTCTAAGACTGTTAATCCATAAAGAAGGTTAACTGAATCTAACAACTCTGTCTATTTTGTAATATTATATTGTTGTTTATATTTGATTCTATTTTTGTAATATTAGTTTGTTAGTGTTTTCACTTCAGCACTCCAAAAAACATTCATTCATTCATTAATTTTCGTTTCGGCTTAGTCCCTTTATTAATCTGGGGTCGCCACAGCGGAATGAACCGCCAACTTATCCAGCATATCTTTTATGAAGCGGATGCCCTTCCAGCTTCAACCGATCACTGGGAAACATCCACACACACTCTTTCACACACATACACTACGGACAATTTAGCTTACCCAATTCACCTATACCGCATGTCTTTGGACTTGTGGGGGAAACCGGAGCACCCGGAGGAAACCCACGCCAACCTGGGGAGAACATGCAAACTCCACACAGAAATGCCAACTGACCCAGCCGAGGCTCGAACCAGCGACCTTCTTGCTGTGAGGCGATTGTGCTACCCACTGCGCCACCGCGAGGCCCACTCCAAAAAACTATTTAACAGATTTAACGATTAACAGTACCTTCATAAATAAATAAAAACATCTATTCTATAGCTTACTTGTGCTGTAAACACATAATTATGCAAATATGATTAAAAAGAAAAGTTGTTAATTGTCTTATTTTCACTTTATAATAATGAAGTAAACGGGAGATGATAATTGGTTATGGCGAAATTTTTACAACTCTCCGTTAAAATGATGGACAATGACAAAGTAACATTTAGCAACATCTATTGCAACCTCTTTTTGGCATATATGTACAGTACACATATCAGTTGTACATATCAATTACCTATGTATTAATATTCGATTGGCTTACAAGCTGTATCAAGCTAAAACTCAACCCCACTTTCTGGAACTACAGACTGTGGTTCTAAGTATGGCTTGTTGTCATTATGTGACCTGTAGACAACTGTGACCTGTAGACTTAGAGCGATCATGTTTTTGAGCAAAATGAGCAAGTTAAGTTATAATACACTCCTGTGACACTTCACCTTCAACTCCACCTTTCACTGACTTTTTTTTTTTTTTTACACAGTTTGGGTTGTTTTTCCCCAGTTTGATGAAGAACATGATGTTCCTGTTGGACACAAACTAATTAAATTTGCTTTAATAATAATAGTGAACTTTGGACCAGTTCTTTCTTCTCATAACATTGGTCTTCCGCAAAGTACAGTCTACCCTTCTGCTGATCTGTTTGGCTCTCTCAGTCTTTCAGTCCAAATTCTCTTAAACATCAAGACTCTACTACTAATGAAACTGATCAAATATAACTGTGGGCTTACTCTTGATTGGATAACTTTAACTAGTACAATGCAGTGACCTCAAAATCTAGGAAATTGTAGGTTGTTTTCTAATTAGATCTACTTTTGCTGGAGAGTTCAATTCCAACCCTTATTAAATAAACCTGGCTGTAATTACCAAGTGCTACTTCAGCTACTGATTAGTAGACCCTTTTCACATTTCCGGGTTTCTCAGTAGCGAAAGTCGTCATAGTTGGGAAAACTTACAAAGCAGTGAATGGGAGAATTCAACAAAGATCTTATTTGCTGAAACAATAAAAGAAAAACTCCACGATGATGTTATAAAGACTTTCAGAAAAAGAAAAAAAATAGTGTGAGACTGATGACGGCAGCCAAAGGAGAGAATAACGTTAAATTTACTGTCCTGTCCCATAGACGCTGCAGTAGAAACACCTCGCACAAGCGTAATTCGTTTTTTGTCATTTAAAGCAAAGATGATATAATACGTTCATAAATACATATAATTATTCATACGTTTTTTAATCAAAAAATCGAAATATTAAAATCCTTTAAGGATTTAAGATGCTGATGACTGTTAAATGCGTCATAACAGGCTTGTGAAAAGAGTCCGTTGGGTCGTTTGTGTTTAATCAGGGTTAGAGCTGATTTCTGCAGTATGGTTGATCTCCAGGAACAGGGTTGGGGAACCCTGGTGTAAACTGTATATATGTAGGTTGTTGACGTGATGTTGCATTTTTACTGTCACACATGACATAACCAAATATAATTAGTATTGTCATCATTTAAAATTGTAAATGGTTAAACATTTATTACAGTTCTTATAAATGAAAAAGAAAATAATAAAATAATTATTAAAAACCTTAAAAGGCTTAATTTTGCAAGTGTTTTGTACTAAATGGCAATCATTTTTTTCATCCATATATTTCTAAAAACATAGGAACTTGATACATTTCGTCACGGAAAAACCATAGATAACAATAATACAAATTCTTAATAATAAATAAAATTAATAATAATAATACAAATTCTTGAAAGCAATTGGAGATACCATTGGAGATAATGATAAAAAAAAAATGACATGAAAGCTATTCAAGCTAACTGAAGTATTAAAAAAAATACCTCAGGTGTCCAGTATAGTTTTGTCATCTTTGTGTTGCCTTCTTTGAAAATGCTTAGGCAAATTAATAATAATAATAATTTTATATATATATATATATATATATATATATATATTTATTTATTTATATATATTTATTTATATTGAGATATAAAATCACTGATTGCGATTGATAAATTCACTGTTTGGTTAGATAGATTACACAAGCTGGATTCACTGCAGATGCCATAGAAATGTAACACACCGAAGACAAAGGTTATAGTTATAATCCTTAGTGTAAATGACCCATAACTGCAGAAATAAAGGAACCTTAACCGTGAAAATATATTGTTCTTACTTTTCCCAAAATATCTTTTACAAATTTCAATTCATAAGTCCGAAAGCACCGAAAGTCTCACACATTGCTGCTGTCTTTCCTTTCCTCTAGCATAAAAAGCATGTCTCCTGCATTCGATATGTCACATTATGCTCGATCAGTAGCCAGCAGCACTCATGAAAAATGGATCAACCCGCAGAAATAATCCATAATTTATCAGCTTTATTAAACTGATTACATTTTCTTATTGAGCCAGTAATGAATGAATAAATGGATGGATGCATTTAAATGGCACTTTTACTGTGTATTGCTGTGCACTCAAAGTGTGACCTCACCTCACAACACACCAGCTGTAGATGGTGAGGAGAGACATTGGCTGTTTCTCAATATGCATACTTCAGCATTCTTGGGTCCTTGTGTTCTTGTGTAACGTCACCATTGACCACCAAAGTTCAGTTCCAAAACTCAAGACAGCAAGAACGGAGTACGTGTGAAAGTTCCCTGATGTGTTGTTGATATCGAGGATGCATTGATGCAGACTTGAGCGCAAAACTTCAGAAGTCATTACGGCTGAATAAAGGAGGTGGGAAGCGCAGCATTTTTATTATTAAAGTTCAGAGATATAACTTAATTATCTCAGGAATTTCCCCAAATGAGACGGTAAAAGTAAACATTAACATGAAAATCGTAATAAAAGAATTAAGGGTGTTTATTTGTTGAAATTCGTATTAAAATCAGTTTTATTTGTATTGTGCAAAGGATATTTGTATAGTTTTTGTGCATGTTGTATATATTGAAAAGGATAAAAACAATAAATCATTCTATTTGTGCTGTAATGTTTAAATAATCTTCCTTTTAATCAAACTTGTGTACAAACCTGGAATATCACATAAAGCATTAACAAATAAAGCAACGTTTCTTTCAAGTGAGTCAAAGAGAGCAAAATTGCCTCCAAAAATCAAAAAGAAAAACAGAATTTGCTGTAGGAGAATCCACTTTGGGCCTCTTTTCGTATATATTACTTGCAATGAAAATTAAATACAATGAACGTGGTGGGGGCCTCACGGTGGCGCAGTGGGTAGCACGATCGCCTCACAGCAAGAAGGTTGCTGGTTCGAGCCTCCGGGTGCTCCGGTTTCCCCCACAAGTCCAAAGACATGCGGTACAGGTGAATTGGGTGAGCTAAAATTGTCCGTAGTGTATGAGTGAGAATGAGTGTGTGTGGATGTTTCCCAGTTATGGGTTGCAGCTGGAAGGGCATTCGCTGCGTAAAACATATGCTGGATAAGTTGGTGGTTCATTCCGCTGTGGCGACCCCTGATTAATAAAGGGACTAAGCCGAAAAGAAAATGAATGAATGAACGTGGTGGCTTTTAGAAGCATGAGAGTGCTCTTCAGGAGTGGATATGCTCAAGAAGTAATAGTAAGTTTTGGGAGGTCATAATACTAAACCACTTTGATGACAGACTTTGGCTGAGGGATTTTAGAATGACCAAAACAACATTTCAGTTGTGTTACAATGTTGTCGGTCTGCTGGTTAGTCCATTAATGCTCTCCCATCTAACCCATTTTTATTATCACATGATCTTTTAAAAAAAAAATCACATGACTTATTTGATGTGCATGCTGTAACTTATTTTGTAAATGTGTTTCCATCATAGTTTATGCACATTTTTTCTTTTCAGATAAAATGTTCACAATACTCAGTTTTTATGTAAATTTTCAACATTTATTCTCATCTTGCCATTTCCATTTAGCATTTTTTACGCAATATTCCAAAATGCACATAAAAAATTGGTGGAAAGATAGAGCCAATTGTATGGAAGGGGATTTTGGGAGGTGATAAAAGCCAAGAGCTGAATTTGGCCAGGACCACTACACTCTTTATGTGAAGTGCCATGGGGTTTTTAATGGCAACTAAAAGCCATCTGAAGGACATTGCTTCTTATTGTACTGAGTGCGTTCTTGTCACTATACTATACATAGACTGCAGGGTGAGCACCTCATGTTAGCCTCACTAACACCTCAATAACAATCTCCCATCCAGGTACTGACCTGACTCAACTCTGCTTAGATTCAGTGGGAAACTAGGCTTAAGTTGCAGAGTGATACGGCTGTGCAGAAACCAAAATGGACTCTGATATGTCATGCATCACTAATTATGATTTACTTTCCTCCAATATAGTTATAGTTGTTGCTTAACTTTTTAGTTTTTTAGTTGGTTTGGTTTTCTTTTTTCAGGCCATGGGTTGCCTGCAGGGCTGGCAGAAGTGGAGATGATCAAGAGGGCAAGAATGAAGAGAGCTTGGGAGGCGACTCTTCCCCCACTGAATGACCTCTTTCAGCTCGACAAGAGGAGGAGAATGATGGAGGAGATGGAGAGGAAGGAGTGGGCCTTCAGAGAGCAAGAGATAGACAAGTGAGCACCGCTTAAAGGAATGACTCTGTATAATGATGAAGTAAAAGGTCTCTCATTAATAAGAAAGAAACAGAAAACAAGTGGTCTTTTGATTTCTAAAGTGTCAATGACTGTATTGTCAACTTAAAAAAAATAGGTTTATGCCATTTTTCCCCTGTACTGAGTTTAATCTAATGAATAAAAAATGCTGTAATGTGACTTTTTGTACTTCACAAAAGAAAGACAATAATTCAAGTTTGGTACTTGATATTCCCAAACTAATAACAGTCTAAGTAGCTACATGCTAATAAAAAACACTCCACTTTTTTTGAAAATAGGCTAATTTTATAAGTCACCTAGAGTTAAACAGTTGAGTTTTACCATTTTTGAATCTGGCGGGCCACGCTTTTAACTTAGCTTAGCATAAATGGACATCAATGGACTTTGTTATTAACAGGTGCAATGATAGTATGCAGCATTTGAAACTAGTCCCCAGTTAGATTAATAGGTTAAAGCACTGCATAAAATCAATGTGTCATGGTACGGGAACAAAGTCCCTTGATTATTATGCTGGAATGAAAGTACAGTTCCTAGCCATATTGACCTAAAAACTTTTCATTTTCCGTCTTAGTACACACTGAGTACATTTACATGGACACCAATAATCAGATTTTAATAAAATTAAGACAATACTCTGATTAAGAGTCTACTATGTAAACAGCGCTTTTTGATTACCTTAATCCGACTAAAGTCATCGAACTAAACAGAAATCGAATTAAGACTTGTGGACTATTCCTATTTTAGTCGCATTATTGAAGTGCTTTACAGACATTTAAACACCTCAATCAAAATATTACCGTCATGTAGGAATTTTCACCGTGTTAGGATAGTCCATACACACACTGCTGTTTGACACTATAGTTTTTTTCCCCTTTCGGTGTGCGCCAAATCAAATTCCATTAAATATCACTTTTCCACCAGTTCATACTCGCATCCAATACCTCAGTTTGTCACGGGGCATGAATGAAATGTTCCTGAATGAAAGTGAAACTGCCGAACTGCAGTTAAAGTCGAGAATTTTTAAATGAAACTTTACATAAAACTTTAGAGGAAATGTGAATAGCGTGGTGACGCAATGATGTTAATCGATCTATGTGCTATAACATGTAAAACAGAATCATGAAAGTAACATTCAAAAAGCAACTCATGTAAACATCTTAATCATATTATCGTAGTCACTGTAACTACAGAAGAGTCAAGCTTTAAATAGGAAATTAATGAAAACTATTTCTTGAAATTTTTAATGAAGATGCTAGTGGTCTAATCCGATTTAAAGATTTATGCTAAGCTAAAGTAAGCTAAGCTAAAAAGGCTCTTGCCAGACCCGGAGGTTGGCTTCTTTTGACCTTTTATTAGTTTTTCACAACAGTTTTCTGTTGTGAAAGTCACTATGTGCAGTCACTATGTTGATGCACAGGGGTCTGTAGCTCCGCCCTCTTTTGAATAGTGGGCTGGGAGAAAAATCTCATTTGAATTTAAAACAGCAGTCTCCAAAATGGCACAATTTGGATCAAAGCCTAAAAAGGGCAGATTCAAAAAGTTATAAAAAATTACTTCTGGGGTATTTTAGCTGAAACTTCACATACACACTCTACGGACATCAGAGACATATTTTACATCTAGTAAAAAGAAGCATTATATGCCCCCTTTAAAAGAGAGATCTGTGTATGGGTAGTACTCTTATGTTGTTTGCTTGATTATTAGGCTGCAAGAGACTCGACTAACCCTGCTGTTACAGCTTCTGCGTCAGAGGGAGGAAGAGCAGGAGGAGGTCAAGATGGAGCGACTGGATGTCAGCTTTTCCCAGCACCAGCATGAGAAGGAGGCACGTCTGAAAAAAATACGCAGTGACTACATTATTGGTGAGGCCACTGTTTGATAAATTGCCATTATTATGTAGCACTTAGAAAGGCCTAATGTAAGCCAAGAGAGCACATCCAAATAGAAAAAAACACCAGCAAACTAAAAAACATCTTTATCGGTTTGACAGCATGTGCACTGCAAATCCTCACAAGGCAAACACAAATAGAAAAAGCGCTGCAAATCCTCACAACACATGAAAATAGAAAACACTCTGCAAATCCTCACAATGCAAACACAAAAAGAGAAAAGTGCTGCAAATCCTCACAACGCATGAATATAGAGAAACACGCTGCAAATCCTCACAACGCAAACACAAATAGAAAACACTCTGCAAATCCTCACAACGCAAACACACAAAAAAGCGCTCCAAATCCTCACAACGCAAACACAAATAGAAAACACTCTGCAAATCCTCACAACGCAAACACACAAAAAAGCGCTCCAAATCCTCACAACGCAAACACAAATAGAGAAAAGCGCTGCAAAGCCTCACAACACAAACACAAATAGAGAAACAGGCTGCAAATTCTCACAACGCATGAAATAGAGGATTAGAGGATGAACTGAAAAAAGGGACAGACCTGGCTGGTACTTGCTTATTGTGCAGTGACTACTGCTCAGTGAAGTTGTAGGTGACCTGAGGGTGAGGTTTTTTTTGTTCATTTTAACACCCTGATTAAATGATTCCTTTGTCTTTTGCATATTAAGAGTCTAAATAAACTGGCGATTAACTGTGAAACATTATTAGATAACTAAATTAACTTACTATCCTCAACCAAATATAAGTTCAAGGTTAATGAAAATAAATCCACAATGCTTCATTATTAAAACAAGGTCTAAATAAATTCCGATAAGAATAAAATGTGCTAACTTCAGATCAAAATGTTCATGTGCTGTGAGGGTTTGCAGCTTGTTGTTCTATTTGTGTTTGCATTGTGAGGATTTGCAGTGCTTGTGCTGTCATATCGATGAAGTTTTCTTAATTTGCTGCAGTTTCTTTTCTGTTTGCATGGACTTTCTTAAGTTGCAGCATGTTAAGCTCTCTTAGCTACCGCCTGACTTGAAGAGAGTGAGTAAATCATGTGAGAGGTAACATTTTTTTGTGAACTATACCTTTAACAATAAGGAACCAGCCAGAATGCGAGTAAAATTGGATTTTGCCAGTAGATAAAACACATTTACTCATTCTTTGATGTGATTGTTAAATCAAAAAGGTTGTGAATGAACGACATACAGTAAATCTTTCAAACAGAACTCAGATTATCATGCTTTATGAAGTTTTAACATCTTACTGTTTCTTACAGAAATGCGGAAGCTGCTGGCGAAGCGGAAAAATGTGGAGGGAAATCTGGAGAAGCGTGATATTATAAAGGATTATTCAGATTATGGGTCTCAGATATATGCTCCTCTGGCTCGGACGGGCCAGACCCTTGACCGAAATTCCAACCGCAGCACTGTGAAGAGTCACTTTCTCAGCACGTATCAAGGTCTGCTACTGTCTGTTGACTGTTCAGGAGACTGTAAAGTTTCTTGTTGATGATATTGCAGCAATTTCTTCACACTAACACTATAAATAACATAATATGCTAATTATATATTTTTTCATATCGTTCTTTGTAAGATCATTTTAATAGAAGCATATTGATTTACACAGTCAAATTTAACGTTTTAACACATTCAAGGTGCTTGGCGATTTAAGTCTTGATTGTTTATTTTGCTTGTTTTTATTATTTAAAGCCAAATTACAGAACTTAAAAGGAGAGGTTGTTATGACACGTCTATGTGAGTAGCATTTTTTATGATCAGAAATATATCATTTCAAAACAAGAAGTAAAGCAAATTTTGATCAATTAGACTCATAAATACTAATAATGATAAATACCAAGTACACAAATCCATTGTTTGGTCATTTTAACATTTAACATTTATTTAAAAATATTTTATTAAAAAAAAAAATCATGAATGATATTATTTAGTTTTATGAAGCAAATTTTGATCCATCAGACTAGTCATTTTTGCAGTTATCCGGAGCTGTATGACTTTACAAATTGTGGATATCACAATATTATTAAACATTACAATTCTAATAATATCAAGAGCAGCGCTTGTGCACAATACACAGCTGATTCAGTGGTTGCCAAGCAACATAAAAAGCGCAGTGCACTTCTTTTTTACTTGTCAAAAAAACTATAGCTGTCTCTCATTTCAGAGGCTGCATCATCCAAAGGATGCAGACTTTAAAGGTTAGTCCTTCGAAGTCCACACAGGCTGAAGCGAGTGTTTTGAAATGAGATGATCTAGCCCAGATCTTGTCACCTAGTAACCGTAACAGCTGCTGTTAATAAGCGGTAATAAAATCTGTAATGACTTTTGTAATGATTTAAAAACGTATTTTAAGCGATCTGAAGGCAAAATACGGTTTACAAAAGCTGGAAATATATTTCCTTTGATCCATATACATGTACACATAAAAATGTAAACTGTATATAAAATCCCTTTTTAGTAAGACATTTCATACTGTTTTTGTTTATTGACATGTGTTTAGATATCCAAGTAAAATTACACCTAATTCATACATTTAACACTGTAATCCGAAGTTTTCTTTTAAAAGCGTCCTGCCGTTATCAGCGCGCAATGAATCTTGGGATGTTCGAGATTGCGAAGGATCCACCAGTTGTGTCCTTCATTACCTGGGAAATGAAGGACGCATTTGGAGGCTGCATTTGAAGGAGCCTTAAAATTTAAAAAAAAATTAGATGGTCTTCGATGACGCAGCGCCCTTCAAATGCATCCTTCGGAGAATGCAGCCTCTGAAAAAAGACACAGCTAATGTTGGGCAGATCGCATTCTCAGAACAGAAAAGCACGTTCTTTGTGACCGGCCCCTTAAAGTTAATGTGAAATCCAAATTCATTCATTCATTCATTTTCATTTCGGCTTAGTCCCTTTATTAATCTGGGGTCGCCACAGCAGAATGAACCGCCAACTTATCCAGCATATGGTTTACGCAGCGGATGCCCTTCCAGCTGCAACCCATCACTGGGAAACATACACACACACACTCATTCACACACATACACTACGGACAATTTTAGCTTACCCAATTCATCTGTACTGCATGTCTTTGGACTTGTTTGCAGCTTGTTTGCAGATATTTAAAAAACATGCTAAGTGAACATTCTTGTTTATCTGAAAAACAATGCTGAAGTCAGATATTCTGCTTTGAAAATGTGTTTTCTGTGCCAGAACGCTGTTTTTGTTTTGGTCATTTTAACCTGCCCAGTGCCAGTTTACCCAATTATATTTCAGCACCCCAGGTTGCCTTAGTGGAAA
Organism: Danio choprae; assembly: GCA_903798125.1. Lineage (NCBI taxonomy): Eukaryota > Metazoa > Chordata > Actinopteri > Cypriniformes > Danionidae > Danio > Danio choprae. Next base: position 137,231 of record CAIGQW010054520.1, read on the forward strand.
ACCGCTTATTTCATTCATTCAGTCAGAAAGGCTCTGAAAGCATGCGCCCGTGACCGAAATGCGACCTCCGATGGACAGTAGCAGACTCCGCAATGAGACGCAGATTTCCACATGAGGTTATTAAGTAGCAAATGATATATTACGAACGTAAACATTAGGTGAGCGGGTTACGTTGTAACCGTGTGTCCTAACAACACGCTTCGTGACGAGATACGCAGTGATAATCAATTTGGTTGTTTGCACTAGACACGACAGAAATTTAAATACAGCCATTCAGAAGCACAGAATAAGCACTCACTCACGAAATGGTAAGGTTTATAATCTGTTTAATACATATTAACCCTCTTTAACATTATTAAATGTACATGCTGAATCGCTGATATTTGTTTAGTTCTAAAGTTCAATTTCAAATGGTTTATTTTATTTTCAAGATCTGAGGTGAACCTTCTGCTGCTGCTTAAAGTATATAATAAATGTCAAGTAAAATGGCATTAAAACTCACATTGTTAACATTTAGCACTGAATAAAGCACATGAGGTTTACCTGAGGTGACCATTGTCATAGTTTTCCGTTGTTAAGCTGCAGGAAATAGAAGCTGTTTCTAATAATATCAATTCGAGGACAAAGTTAGGACAAAAACTCCTTTTAATATGGAAAATATTCCTTCTATAGGGTGCCGTTGCTTTATTATAGAACACGGTTTAAATCACTCACTCCTGTCCTCAATCTGGCAACCTGCGCTTGCGTTTGTTTTGGTCCAGGAGTGCAATACCCAGTTCAACCACTGGGTGTCAAACTTACATACTGCACCTTTAAAAAATCCAATGTTATATTACAAGCACAGCATGATCTGCAAATTAGTATCTGAAATTTGAAAAATGTAGTTAAGCCCTACAGTGAAATCTCTTTGTTTCTCAGGTCTTTTAGAACTGGAAGCAGGCCTTTCTCCATCTGTCATGGAGCCTCAAATTAAAGCACCAAGACCTAAAGTGACTAAAGGCTTCATCAGCCGCTCAGCCCGCAGAGATTTAGAGCTCACGAAGACTCATCAGGTAACGAGCAGCTGGCTGCTTTTCACACTCAACCACGCTGTAGGAGGAGTGTGTGAAGTTGCAGATTTCACCCTGAGATCTCTCTTCACTAGGCTCTGAAAGAGGAAAAGGTCCGCAGGGCAGAAAAGAAGCCTCTCCGGTTCCTCTTAAAGAGGGAAAAACCTGCTCCGCGACCCCCAACACCAACGGTGGAAAAGCCCCCTGAGGTAAAGCCAGTGTTTATGCTCCAAACAGTTATGATCTTCCTTTATAGAAGTAGATCTGGCTTTTGGTGAGGAAAAAAAGACACTGTACAAGTGAAAACGTGTCTGTATATCTGCGGTTTGGGTTGACTGTTCATATAAGCATGCATATGTTATTATCAAAAGTAACTCAGCTTGTATCTTATAATATGATGGCTGAAAGAGCTCAAATGTGCTGCAAGTTAAGATTATAACACACGCAGAAAGAAAAACACTAACACATTGAGAAAACACCATCAGTTTGACAACACATGCGCATGCAAATACACATGCAAATACAGAAACATACGGCAAATAGTGCAGACTACAATGCAAATGTGTCGGGGGATCCCAAAAAGTGTCAGCAGTGTTGACGGAGATCTGAGAGGTGGGTTTTTTGTTTATTTTAACATCCTGGTCACACGGTTGCTTTTTGTTAGTTTATTTGTAGCCCTAATAATCTGACAAATTTTACAGTTCACGTTAAATGAAATCTTATTTTATAAATAAGTCTAAACAGGAAGCAACTGGGTTTGGCACTTTTGGGGGTTCCAGACACGTTTTCGTTTCGGTCTGGCTTTTTCCAGTGCATTTCTGTATTTGCATGTGCTGTGAGAATTTGCATGTGCTTCTTTTGTCAAATTGATGAAGATGTTTTCTTTGTTTGCATGTGTTTTCAGAACTTAGAGCATGTTTGAGCTTTCATGGCTACTGTATTATAATACCAAGAAACAGTTACAGGACTGATAGAAACAGCGGCAAATTTAGAGATAATAAAAACTGTAAATATGACATTTTAGCTCTGATTTTACATTTTTGTGCACTTAGGTTCTTTGCATCCGTGTACATTTTAGATTCTGAATGAAAAGCATCGGTGATTCTCACATTTTTATTCTCTACTTATTGACCCTATGAGGCTCTGAAGAAGTTTTGCAGTGCCCTGACGTCTGTAAATATCTGTACTACGCATGTACACATACAGTGCTCAACATACATACAGTATAGGTACACCCCTCACAATTCTCTCATTTATATTTGTGCATATACATTAGATTAGTCAGTACTGAAGCCAAATCTGGAGCTAATTTAACAAAATAACTTATGATAACGGTCCAAAATTAGTACACCCAAATATACACTCACCGGCCACTTTATTAGGTACACCTGTCCACCTGCTTGTTAATGCAAATTTATAATCAGCCAATCACATGGCAGCAACTCAATACATTTAGGCATGTAGACATGGTTAAGACGATCTGCTGCAGTTTTAACCGATGGGGAAGAAAGGTGATTTAAGTGACTTTGAATGTGGCATGGTTGCTGGTGCCAGACGGGCTGGTCTGAGTATTTCAGAAACTGCTGATCTAGTGGGATTTTCACACACAATCATCTCTGGGGTTTACAGAGAATGGTCCAATAAAGAGAAAATATCCAGTAAGCGGCAGTTCTGAGGGCGCAAATGCTTTGTTGATACCAGAGGTCAGAGGAGAATGGGCAGACTGGTTCTGAAGGCAACAGTAACTCAAATAACCACTCGTTACAACCGAGGTATGCAGAAGAGCATCTCTGAACACACAAGATGTCGAACCTTGAGGCGGATGGGCTACAGCAGCAGAAGACCACACTGGGTGCCACTCCTGTCAGCTAAGAACAGGAAACTGAGGCTACAATTCGCACAGGCTCACCAAAATCGGACAATAGAAGATTGGAAAAACGTTGCCTGGTCTGTTGAGTCTCAATTTCTGTTGTGACATTCGGATGGCAGGGTCAGAATTTGGCGTCAACAACATGTAAGCATGGATCCATCCTGCCTTGTATCAACGGTTCAGGCTGGTGGTGTGATGGTATGGGGGATATTTTCTTGGCACATTTTGGGCCCATTAGTACCAATTGAGCATCGTGCCAATGACACAGCCTACCTGAGTATTGTTGCTGTCCATGTCCATCCCTTTATGACCACAGCGACCTCAGACTGGCACAAAGGATTAAGGCAGGTCTGAAGGCAAAAGTGGGTCCAACGTGGTACTAGTAAGGTGTACCTTATAAAGTGACCAATGAGTTTATATGTTAATATATGAAAAATATTGAATAAAAAAAAAAAAGAGCAAAATTCTAGAGAGAAATGTATACAACTTTTTGTTGAAATTTTGTATCTAGCAATTTATGTAATTACAATTTAAATGTATAATATTTCTATTTCTGAAGATGTTCGGTGACTAAAATATTACTAAAATAAATACATTTGTTTAATAAATCTGTTTTGTTCAAATGCCCCCTAATATATGTCCTGTAATCAAATTGGGTTGTTTTTAGTTATGTTGAGCAATGTATATTTTCAAGGAAATAAGCATTCTTAATAATCATACTTAATGACTGTTTCTTAACATTTAAAAAAAAATCTAATTAGTAATAAAGTGTACTTTGATGTATTATTAAAAGGAAACAGTTTAAATAACCTCACTTATTTTAATGTGTCGACCTAGTAAAGTACATACTGTTTGTGTAGTAACTGGAGTCTGTAGTGTTCAATATTACATTTAAAGTTAATATACTTTAAGGTCTGGTTTCACAGATAGGGCTTAGAGTTAGCCAGGATTAGGTCATAGACAAAAAAATAACAGAACAAAGACTCTCATTAAAGTAGTACATGACATTAACATAATCCTTATCAGAAATTGGTCTTCAGTTTTGGGGCTTCTTGACTCGAGTGCAGCATTCGGTACAATACATCAGCAGACTCTTATAAAGAGATTATGTGATTATGTTGGTCTATCTGGAACTGTTTTGAATTGGTTTTCATCTTTCTTAAAGGACCTGTGAAGTGCTTTAATTTTTTTTAGGTAATCTCAACTGAACAAGAAGACAGGGTGGGACATACAGTAGCCCTCCCCCTTAAAAAAATAGCCAATAGCTTTAGTTTTTATCACAGTTCTACCAGTACGTCTTGAAGGGGGCGGGACATGTAAGATAGTAGAAACAATTTGATTGGTCAGAAGATTTGCTAAGCAACTGAAGTACTGCACTGTATGAGGTGATGTAAAAAAAATCATTGATTCATCTAGGCTGAAGTGACATACTGCAAATTTAATCTATATTGACATAAATACAAGAGTAATTATTTCAAAAATCATAGATCAAAGGTAAGTATGAAATTACAGTTCATACTTAGGTTAGGTATATCAAAAACACTCATTTAATTTTCATTTAATTGCAATTTACATGCAGTTACAACAAACATTAATTTGGATTTACTGTATATGAATTGAAACACATTTATGTCTGTAATAACTACCCTTTATTTTTTTCATCTTTTTATAAATATGCTTCTTTTTCATAAGAGTAAACTGCTTTTAAAGTGACCTGAATTTATTATACAGTTCATACATGTTGCACCGACTCTCTTTGTATCTGACATTGTCATTTTTGTCACATTTTATCATTCTGGGACATCAAAATGCCTATAACAGGGAGACGAGGAGCGGGAACTGGCTATCATCTTTCTCCAGAAACTGCTCAGAGGAAGATCCACACAGAATCAGGTACAGTAAGGCTCATTTGGTGGACTGGGTTTTTTTTGTTTTTCAACCGACGGCTTGTGTAGTTGTTGACGTGAATGGTTGCTGACGTCTGATGTTTAACAGATGTTTGAGGAAAAGGAGAGACGGTTGGAACTGATCCAAGAACTGCGCACTACCCACGCTCTACAGAAGGAGGAACAGGACAAGAAGGAGGCGGAAAAACAGGTCACACTCGCCTTGCAGAGACGGAGAGATTTCCAGAATGACAGAGTAAGACGTAAATGCTTCAGATAACAAGCACATACTGTACATTGTGAACTTTGACAGATAAAATTACATACTCATGTCAAAATACAATTCTGGAGGTGTTTAGAACATCGCCTCTGCTCAGAGACGTGCACAGACAGGGCTCTTTACTAAATGAAATTTCTACATGACACAAAAACTGATTTCAAGATTTTTACATGACACAAAACCTGAATAGTTTGGCTGAGACACAATTATTTAAAGCTCTGAAGTATGAGGGTTCAAAAAGGATCAAAACACTTTAGAAAATTAGTAAATGAAGTGCTTAGTAATGCACATTACTCATCAAATTTTTCAAAATCATTCATTCATTCATTTTCATTTCGGCTTAGTCCCTTTATTAATCTGGGGTCGCCACAGCGGAATGAACCGCCAACTTATCCAGCATATGTTTTACGCAGCGGATGCCCTTCCAGCTGCAACCCATCACTGGGAAACATCCACACACTTATTCACACACATACACCACGGACAATTTTAGCTTACCCAATTCACCTATACTGCATGTCTTTGGACTTGTGGGGGAAACCGGAGCACCCGGAGGAAACCCACGCCAACACAGGGAGAACATGCAAACTCCACACAGAAATGCCAACTGACCCAGCCGAGACTCGAACCAGCAACCTTCTTGCTGTGAAGCGATCGTGCTATCCACTGCTTTTTCAAAATCAAAAGTTTTTTAATATTTACAGTAAGAAATTTACTAAACATCTTCACGAAACATGATCTTTACTTAAGATTCATCCTCATGTGGTTCCAAACGTTAATGATTTTCTTCATTCTATTGAACACTTAAGAAGATATTTTGACAACATTTGTTTTCATTCTGAAAACTTAGCCCTATATACATTTCTGGAGATCGCGAATTATGTAGCCAGAAGTACGTATGGCTGCATTTCGTCTTTAAAATGAGTGCTACAGGGCGGTATGACGCCGTAGCTTTTCTCACTTACCAGCTGACCATTTATCTTCATATTGACGGCTTTCCCGATGTTACTAGTTTGTCCAGTTAGCTCGCCATGTACTTTATGTCGGCGGACTTGAGACACAGAGAGGAGTTGGACCCATGACGACAGGGTTCAAGTCCGGTGTAGAATGGTTCCAGAAAGCAGGTAAGACAAAAACAGAAGCCAAAAAATAAAATAAACAATTAAATAACAGGGTAAAATTTGAAAACGTGGTAAAAATCAGGGGAGGGCTTTACTTTTTCTGGATTGCTTTTGAAAACTGTCGGTTGGGTTTAGCGTAGTGGGTGGGAGGGTCAGTGGGTGCTTTTGAAAACACATTTGGTAGGGTTTAGGGAAGGAGGAGGGTGAGTCAGTCGATTGGTGTAGTTGTTGACGTGTCAGTCAGTCATTCAGTCGGTCAACAGCAGCCTCTGGTGGATTTACATAAGAACAAAAACTGCAAAAAAAACGTAGCTCCTGGGACGTATTTGGCGCACTCCAGAAATGTATATAGCAGTACGTTCTCATAATGAGCCTGGGTTGTATTTTGAAGAAAGCTGAAAACATGTAACCATTGACTTCCATAGTAGCAAAAAAACATACTACTGAAGTCAATTGTTTCCAGCTTTCTTCAAAGTAGCTTCTTTTGTGTTCAGCCAAAGAAAGTAAGTTAAATGGGTTTGAAACAAGTAAAGGGTGAGTAAATGATGACAGAATGTTTAGTTTTGGGTGAACTATAACTTTAATATTAAAATGAATTTTGGCATAAAAGAAAAATCAATCATTTTGACCCATACAATGTACTGTATTTTTGCCTATTGCCAAATATATACCCACACAACATAAGTTTTTGTAGTCTGGGGTCACGTATTTCTCACAAATAGTAACTGAATTCAAGGCACAGGTAAAGTACCTTAGTCTTTTGTTCATCACCACTCATTTCCACACAAGACAAACAAAGGAAGGGAGAGCTTCACTTTTTCTTCATTCTGTCTGTCTGTCTGTCTGTCTGTCTGTGGTGTGTCAAGCAATGTGTGCTTCTCTGCTGTGCCACATGGAGATGTGGAGGGAAGAGTTTCGACATTTCCTGATGCTTACTGATACTTGGATTTTTATTTGTTTAACTGGGAATGTTGCGAGCAAACTAACAAACTAACACATGCACATATATACAGTCGTGGCCAAAAGTTTTGAGAATTACATAAATATTGGAAATTGGAAAAGTTGCTGCTTAAGCTTTTATAATAGCAATTTGCATATACTGCAGAATGTTATGAAAAGTGATCAGATGATTTGCATAGTCCTTCTTTGCCATGAAAATGAACTTAATCATGAAAAAAACTTTCCACTGCATTTCATTGCTGTCATTAAAGGACCTGCTGAGATCATTTCAGTAATCGTCTTGTTAACTCAGGTGAGAATGTTGACGAGCACAAGGCTGGAGATCATTATGTCAGGCTGATTGGGTTAGAATGGCAGACTTGACATGTTAAAAGGAGGGTGATGCTTGAAATCATTGTTCTTCCATTGTTAACCATGGTGACCTGCAAAGAAACGCGTGCAGCCATCATTGCGTTGCACTAAGTGCACTATTGCAATAAGTTGCACTATTGTGGCTACTAAGATTGCACCTAAATCAACAATTTATAGGATCATCAAAAATTTCAAGGAAAGAGGTTCAATTCTTGTTAAGAAGGCTTCAGGGCATCCAAGAAGGTCCAGCAAGCGACAGGATCGTCTCCTAAAAAGGATTTAGCTGCGGGATCAAAGTGCCACCAGTGCAGAGCTTGCTCAGGAATGGCAGCAGGCAGGTGTGAGCGCATTTGCACGCACAGTAAGGTGAAGACTTTTGGAAGATGGCCTGGTGTCAAGAAGGGCAGCAAAGAAGCCACTTCTCTCTAAAAAAAACATCAAGGACAGATTGATATTCTGCAAAAAGTATGGCGAATGGACTGCTAAGGACTGGGGCAAGTCATATTCTCTGATGAAGCCCCTTTCCGATTGTTTGGGGCATCTGGAAAAAGGCTTGTCCGGAGAAGAAAAGCTGAGCGCTACCATCAGTCCTGTGTCATCCCAACAGTAAAGCATCCTGAGACCATTCATGTGTGGGGTTGCTTCTCATCCAAGGGCAAAAGGGCATCCAAAGGCTCACTCACAATTTTGCCCAAAAACACAGCCATGAATAAAGAATGGTACCAAAACACCCTCCAACAGCAACTTGTTCCAACAGTCCAACAACAGTTTTTGTAAAGAACAATGCATTTTCCAGCACGATGGAGCACCGTGCCATAAGGCAAAAGTGATATCTAAGTGGCTCGGGGACCAAAATTTAGAAATTTTGGGTCCATGGCCTGGAAACTCCCCAGACTTAATCCCATTGAGAACTTGTGGTCAATCCTCAAGAGGTGGGTGGACAAACAAAAACCCACTAATTCTGACAAACTCCTAGAAGTGATTATGAAATAATGGGTTGCTATCAGTCAGGATTTGGCCCAAAAGTTCATTGAGAGCATGCCCAGTCGAATTGCAGGGGTCCTGAAAAAGAAAGGCCAACACTGCAAATACTGACTCTTTGCATAGATGTCATGTAATTGTCGATAAAAGCCTTTGAAATGTATGAAGTGCTTGTAATTATATTTCAGTACATAAACAGAAACAACTGAAACAAAGATCTAAAAGCAGTTTAGCAGCAAACTTTGTGAAAACTAATATTTGTGTCATTCTTAAAATGTTTGGCCACGACTGTACATCTATTTATTAAAAAATAAAAATAAAACAGAAAATAAATGCACTTTCTTGAATGTGTACCACTGATCCACTTCAGTTTTTTTTCCACCATGGGTTATATCATGAGGAAGTCTGTTTGTGTGTCTGTTTGAGCCCGTTTTTGAATTATGAGGACACTGCCAATGTTCCCATTGTTCAAAAGGCTTCTAAAGCCTACAGAATTATTTTCTTTTCAAAAGTAAAACTGAACAACGTTTCATGTACAATTTTCAATAGTAACAAACCACTAATTATGAATTTTAGCTCAGTAATTTGATCACAATTTGCTGTTTATTATTAGTTAAGGAAGAAGTTAGGTTTAGGTATTAGGTAGGACTTTAAAAGTACTAATAAACAGCCAATATCTTAATAATAGGCAGGAATAAGCAAGTTAATAGTGAGAATTGGTACTTAAACTAAAGTGTTACCATCATTAAAACTACTGTATGTCACTGATCATTTAATTATCTTACTTTTTGAATTATATTTTACTATATAAAAAATACATTTCAAACATTATTAGATTTATTACAGAATTATTCAAACAAAATATCTATAGATGATTTATAAAGAAATATAATTGAAGTTACTTAACTAGTTGCAGTTATGAGAGTAAATCGCTTCTCCCCAGTTACTGAACTAATTTAATTCTCCCTTTTCTTTGTATCTTTCTGTCAGGAGTCTCAGATTGAGTCCTTTACTGCTGCTCTCTCTGGGGGAGTGATTGTGGACATGCTGGACTTTCTGTCTAAAGAGCTGGTCAGACTGCAAGAGGAAAGGCGAATCCATGCCTTCACCCTGCTGGCTGAAAGAGACCGGCGTATTCGTGAGGCTGAGGAGAGTGGAAAAAGGCAGATAGAGGAAAGAAGACGCAGAGAGGAGGACGAAATATTTAAACAGGTCACTAGAACATCCAATCACAATACATTTGCTCTTCTACAATGCTAAATCACTTCATCATGTTCAAAAGTCTTAATGATTAATGATTTCATTAATCAAATAGCAAAGATTTTCACTTCACATAAATTCTGTTTTTTTTTTGACGGATTTGTACTAATCAGTTTCAAGCTATATTAATATGTGAATTTGAAATTCGATTTAAATCGCTTTCCTGGAAATCCTTTTCAGTCTGACTCCATCGATTGGGTTTTAGCTCTCCTGACTTTTTCACATACTGAAAAGTTGATGCAAAGTGCCAATCACACTTTGAAAAAAATGGTAATATACTGCTATTTGGTTTGGTCTACAAAACTGTTCTAATGTTGAGACCGGAAGAGACAGCAGCAAGGATTTAAAGGGTTAGTTCACCCAAAAATGAAATTCTGCTATTAATTACTCAGCCTCATGTCATTCCAATTGTCTGAGACCAGTAGTCTTTGATCATTTTTGGAACACAAATTAAGATATTTTAGTTGAAATCTGGGAGCTCTCTTATCCTCCATAGACAACAATGGTCCAGAGATGTTCCCCAGGGCTCTGTCTTGGCTCCATTGCTTTTTGCGCTGTACCAGCTGCCACTAGGGAAACTGGTAAGAAATTTTGGAGTCATTTGCTATCACTGTTATGCAGATGATATTTTATTAAATATTTCTTTTAAATCCCAAGAAATTACAAAAGTGTCCACTCTTTTAAACTGTATAAACATGTATCTGCATTTAAACCAGGACAAAACTGAATACTTATTTGAACTCCTGTGGACATTATTCCTAGAGTGATGGATAGTCTTGGTTCCCCTTCATGGGAACTTCGACGTGTGTCTGAAACAGACATATGGGAGTTTGGCAGACGACCAATCACTCTGAAGAGTAAGAAAACGAGCCAATGAAATACCAAATGAATTAGCAGAGCTCAGCTCCACAGGTGTCAGCGATTAGTCATTAATATAGAGTATATCAGCTGACGGCTGAATTTAGGTTTTCACTTCAGAGCCTCACACTAGAGACTGAAGGGTACCTCTGCTAAGCTGATTTTATCAAGAAAGTAGTATTCCTACCAGTGCGTGCGACAACGTGTACAGTGGCGATCGAACTGGGCTCATTTCCCGTCCCCTGGATGTTTCGCTGGTAGCTGAGAGAGCAGTTTTCACTAAAAGAGCAGATCCTAAGAGAGCAACACGGTCGAGCAACGCTGATAAGGACCAGTCAACTAACACGTCTTTTTCAAGGTGCTGTTCTGATTGTGCATTTATGGATGTGGTGGTTTCTATCTCCGGATGATGGGCACAGGTACCGCATCACAGGTCTTGGGGTCCAGCATGTCACGATATGCTTGACAAACTTCACATCAGGAGCATGACGGGCTGCTGTGGCGTTTTCCATGCACACTCCCATATGTCTGTTTCAGACACACATCTAAGTTCCCATGAAGTGGAACATCCTGGTTACGTACGTAACCCACATTCCCCAAATAGAGAATGGAGACAAGTGTCTCCACTACCACAACAGCTGAGTCTCCAGCTGTTAGCTGAGTGATCAGCTCTTCAGCAGGCAAAAATCGAAATACTCGCTTCTCAGCCGTCAGCTGATATACTCTGTTAATGATTAATTGCTGACACCTGTTGAGCTGAGCTCTGCCAATTCATTTGGCATTTCATTGACTTGTTTTCTTACTCCTTTAGAGTGATTGGTCGTCTGGTGAACTCCCATATGTCTGTTTCAGACGCACGTCTCCGTTCGTAACCAGGACGTTCTCTGTCACACAACATCAAATTTTCTCTTCGGAATTTAGGTATTTATATTGGACAAGCATTCAGTCTTGATCAACATGTGAATTACTTGGTAATTTTAAAATGTTTTAGCACAAAACTTTATCAATTAAGAAAGACTGCAAAATTGAGGTCGATTATCTCTATGCTGGAGATAGAAATTATTATACATGCATTAATTTCCTTTCACCTTGATTATTGCAACTCTCTTAGCAATACATCTTTAAAACTTTTATTAGTAGTCCAAAATGCTGCAGCTGAGCTTTTAACACTGTCATCTAAGAGATCCCATGTAACCTAAATTTTACTTTCTTTACATTTACATTCTGTCTTACTTACAAGGTAACAAAATATAAAATAAAAAAAGAAAGAATGACAAACATTTAGGCCAAAATGGGTAAACATCTTTGTCATATTTTTAATAACAAAAATAAAACAAAGAACTAAATGATTCACTTTATAATCATATGCCATAATATATCAAACAGTGGCTTAATTTTCAGATACAGTATTTATATTTAGCAGTAGCATTTAAGAAATGGAACAATTAATAAATGTGTTATCATCAGCAATTATTGACTGAATGTGAGGTTTTGGGTGAATTAGTGCAAGTGGCAGCATGCTTAGACTTAACTCAGTCTTATGGCAGTTTGTTATATAGTAACAAAGTTTAAACTATAGATTTGTGTTCACAGACACAACTTATTTCCTATCTTAACCGATTTTAATTGCCAGTATCTTTTGTATCACCCGACTCGTCTCAGGATACTTTTAGAAATACTACCCTAAACCTACCCACTTCTTAACAACATAAAATAAGCAGCAGGCAAATAGATGTTGAGTCACATGTATTTACTGCAAAAAAATGATCCAAAAAAGCAGTACAAACAAGTTGTGTTGCATTTCAAGTCCTGATTTGTGAGGTTTTAATAGCTGGTCCCATGTTGAAATTATATGGAAATCAAAAAGGCGCTTTTGAAGCAAAAGCTTATGATAGACTCCGATTGCTCTAGACTTTGGATGGCACTTTGAGTTTTGTAACTTTGTAGATCTTTTTTATGACCAAACATACACATTACACACGCAAAAAAATTAAACTTTACACTTAAAAAACAACTATGTAGCTGCCTTTGCTTGGGTGGAGATTGAAGTCGGCAGTGGGCGTTCCCACCGTAAAGTTGCTTAGGTTACATTTTTGATAATATTCACTGACAGTGATTGAGTTTTCTGGCTGCTGAAAATAAAAATTGTGGGAACAAAAATCATTTCATATGAAATAGTAATTTCAGCTATTTATCTGCTGCAAATGCAGGTGTGTGCAGGTCCACAGCACATTGGCTTTTGCTCACAAAAGTCACTTTTCATTTGTATAAAGTTGAAGGATTCTCAACTTTGTCACATGGCTCAACACACACACACACATCCGGTCAGGAGTACATTTCCAAAAACCATCATTAGCCAACTAAGATTGCAAATTCCCTTGTTACAAACATAGTTACGTCGTTGGTTTGGAAACGCACCCCAGATTGGATGATTGAGCAAATTGGCAAAGCATTCTCCACTTAGTTCACATAACAGTCAAGATTCTCTTTACGAATATTTGTCCAGCCAGGTGGTAAGCGGGCTTCTTTTTCTATCAGAGATCTCATGTCTGTCTCTTTATATTTGGTATCAGGTGGTCCGAGTACATCAGGACACAGTTGACATGTACCTAGAGGATGTCATCCTGACCTCCATTAATCAGACAGCTGATGCTTACGCCAGAGAAGAGATTCAACGCAAGGCTGAGCTGCTGAACAACATCACCTATGCCATGGAGGAGACGTACGTTCCTGCTCTCAAATCCAATGATATTCAATCAAATCATTTTGAAGATCACAGACTAAACAATACTTTCAAATCTCGCTAGTCTTATTAGAAGGGTAAAAACTTTTGACATGACCAAAACAGAGCACTTCACTGAATCTCTCTAAAGAAAAACAATAAAAAAAAATGCAACTTTTAGATTTCAGTGTATTTCAAAGATTCTACCAGCCCACTTCTTGCACTTAAAGATGTAAGATATGTGTGACATTGACATTTGTGTCAAGATCACTGGTGAGTTGCAAAGGATTTCTGAGTCACATGAAATTATACTCAAACAGTGAAGACTAAAATGTTTTTTAAAATGTTGTTTTTTTTTTCAATCCATTCATAATGTCCTTGAGAGTTCAGTGAAGAAGATACATGATAAACATTCATTCATTTTTCTTCGGCTTAGTCTCTTTATTCATCAGGGGTCGCCACAGCAGAATGAACCGTCAACTTATCCAGCATATGTTTTACACAGTGGATGCCCTTCCAGTTGCAACCCAGTACTGGGAAACATCCACTTAACATTTGAACATTCTTATTCCAGAAAAATGCGTGGAAACACAGTTAGAGATTAAGAAATTATATACAATCCATGTCCCTACAATTCAGTAAATAATAAAGTATGGTTTCAGGTTTGTCATCACAGCCATGGAAGGTCACCAGAATCAGGTCATGTAGGCATATAATAAACTAAAAACACTGAAAGACTAAGTTTCAGAGATCATTGTTACGTGTCCTTCAACCATTGACTGTTAGAGCATTTACTTTTTCAGAATGAATCAGCTCTAATTGCCAATGGTGTGTCTTTCTTTGGTCTATGTGTACGTGCAGGATGAACAGTCAGCAGTCTGAAGAGATTGTGGCAGAACTTGTCTACAGATTCCTCATTCCTGAGGTCCAGAAGATGGATTTCAGAGAACAAGGTGGGTTATTCAATCAAGGCAGATAATCAGTCAAATTCCTGCTTATTACAGACCAAGATTAATGTCATTATCTATTCACCCTTGTGCCATTTAATGTGATGTTGTTTTACTGTGGAAAGCAATAAGATTTGAGGGTAGATGTTAATTTAACCTCTGCCTCATTTTACCACTTGTACATATCATAAGAAGCTTGTGAATGCTTTGTTCATGCACTCTCAGAAATAAACATTTGTACCTAAAGGGTCCATATTGGTAACTTAAAAGTAACTTTTGTACTTTTTAGGTACTATGTTCCTTTGATGTATCAATGTGGATCTTTTAGTGTTTACTGTTGGAAAATGTTTGTATTGTCAGGTGACAGCTTTTGCTCATGTTGAAATATATTGCACTGGCTATCTTATAAATATTCTATTATGTCTCCAAAACACCTAAGCATTAATGCATTGCACAATGTGTTTAATGCAGGTCAGTCAAGCATATACATTTATTTTAGGCATTAAAATGATTAGTAATATTGTTAGTATAAGTACTCTGTTAGTATATCCTGATGTAAATTATGGCTATAGTTTTGATGACAATGGTTGAAAATGTGCAAGTAAACCTTTTCTGTATGGCACGTCAAATGCAGCTAATACAAAAAAGAATTTAGATTCTCATAAAGAAAGTATCAGGAGAAAATCTGTGGGTGCTCGCCACTCAGCAGTCTTTATGTATGAACTTCTGAATGATGTATCAAAGAGTCATGATTACATGTCCCTGAAACTCTCAAACCAAAATCCAGTATCTAGCATTCTAAATACATCTGACCCACGTGGGTCTGATGTATTTAAAAGGCAATTGCAGTTAACCTCTGTCTGCAAGCCCCTGCTGCATGGGGCAATAAACCAATAGGTTTGTCTCTCATGAAGCCAGAGCTTACACAGTCATGGGCCAGGATGCTTCTGCCCTGCATGTGATGGCCATGAACCAATGGTACCATGCACAAAAATTGGCCAATCTGCACAAGGACAATCCTTCCACGGGAGTCATGCATGACCTCTGCACAGTGACTGACTTAGCTCTAATAACCACCAAGTCAGCCGCTCGTGTCCTGGGGAAGGTGATGGCTATGTTCATGGTCCAGGAATGCCACCTCTGGCTGAACCTGGCAGAAGCTCACTTCCTTGATGCTCCCATATCTCAGGCAAGCATGTTGGGTAGTACGTTACTTTGGAGTTTTCGGATGTGTTCAACTTGTATAATAAATTATTTGTGCCTCAGAAGATGAAAGCAATGAACCCACAATGGCTTTTGGAGGCCTGAGACCACTCTTTTTGGGAGCGCAGCCACTTAAAAAAGCTCTGCGAGGCAATAATACAGAAACACTTTGGGGCCGTTTACACCTGGTCACTACCTGCGTTTTCTCTGATCTGATAGCTATCTGATTTCTGAAAATGGCTCCATTTCCATGTGACCACATGAAAGCGTCTCCACTAAACAGATATGATTCCGATCTACGTCAACTAAAGCATCAGATACACCGCATTGTATTTAATTACTATTATTATTTACAGGAATGTAAGCTATATATCTTTTTTGGCATTCAAATTATTTTATATGCAGGCTGTAAAACATCATTACTAGCGCACAAGGGAGGCTCTGTGATTATGACTAAATGAAACATCTGAGACATCATTCAAAACTAAAAATGTAAAGGGTTTTAATTAATTTGTGTATAACATACTCATGCAAAACATTGTGCCTCTGTAAATGAATGTAGCACTGTATTTTTCACTATATTTTCATATGATATGGGAGCATTAGAGTTGCTTATGCATTTGTGCTTGTATATCTGGTTGTATATCTGTCATATATCCAGTGTTGGGCACGTTCCTTTAAAAAAGATGGTTGAGAACTCATAGATATTATATATAATTTTGTTTAATTCTGTGTTTGCGGTGGAGAAAAATCAAGTTTTAGTTGCTTTGAAGTCGTGGCTTTGTCGCCACTTTTGGTGGCAGAGCTCACGTTATCACCTGTGTAGCCACTATATTTGTGGTGGCATGTGATGGCGTGAGGTGCTTTATTCGATTAGAATTACTAGAATTAGCAGAGAGACTCTTTTTTTCCTGGGCATAAGTTGCACGATAAATAAACATTCTTGCCTTTCACCTCAACTTGGGAAAAGTAGTGCTTATATTTCCAGTTTGCAAATGCTACCTTTGAACTTGTTGGATTTGCCATCGTTCTGACTCTTGGTCGTTGCTGTGTGCCACTGACTGTGTGTGTGGTTAAAGTGTGAACACTGCTTCTACTCTGCTTCTGATTGGCAAACAATAGAAATGTAATCTATCTAAGCCAATCATCACGTTCTCAGTTACACCACATTTACAAACACACATATCATCATTGCTGGTTGGTTATGTGTCCCGCCCCAGCCCCGAACACACACACACACACACACACACCAGAGAAAGAGAGGTCCTATGGCTGGCTGAGTCAGATACTGCTCGCATGAAAACCTCTTCAGTGTTCTCAATTACAGTAACACACATTTTATTGTTAGTAATGATAACGCCGTTGTAATGGGAAACAGTAATTCAATTGATTACTTGTTACTAAAAAAAGTATCGCTGTTAGTAACGCCATTTATTTATAACGCTGTTATTCCCATCACTGCATATAACCCACAACATGTGCGTGCTCACATTTTTATTTATTTTTTATTTTGGTAGGAATAAAATTTACATATGTGGTTTCAACATACAGATGCATTTAGACCCATCCAATTTCGTCTGAAATGTGTCCCAGACCACCTTCTGAATTGTTTTTAGCGACCTATTGTAACACATCCACTTCTTCACTGCTGTTTTAGCCTGTTTCATATTTATATGAACATACAAATGTATGTGCAAAGTATTGTCCCCATTGTGGCTGGCCCATTTAGGCAAACTCTCAGTTTGAATGCTCTTTGACGTGAATAAATGAGTCAAATTTACATATGTGGTTTCAACATTCAGAGGAAACTGGACAGGTCTAAATGCATCTGGAATGCATCCCAGACCACCTCCTAAAGTTGTTTTAGTGATCAGATTTATATCTTTCTCGATTGTGTGTGACCAGGTGTAAACAGCCACCTTGATGATGCATTTTGAGATTTCAGAATGACCAAAATGTGTAATTCAGATGATTACAACTTTGTTAGTACGCTGGATTGTCCATTAATGTGGTCCCATTATACCATTTTTAATATGACATGATCTGTTACAACAAAATCACATGACTTTTCTGATGCACAGGCTGGAATTTAATCAGATAAAGCGTTTTTCCTACTCGGTTGTGCGCATCTTTGTGTATCCATTAAGGATGTTTTATGCAATATTTCAAAATGTGCATGAAAATAGGTGGATGGAAACATAACTTCTGAGTAACCGCTGTAAACAAAGCAGCGCTGCACTTACTAACACTACTTTAAAGGTCCCATAAAGTGCTTTGAAATGTGCATTTTTATTCAATGTTTGACATAATCTCAACTGAAACATGAGTGTGGGACGTAGTGTAGCCCCTCCCCTTTTTATAAAACCGCCAATAGCGTTTTGCTTTATCACTGCTCTGCCAGTGAGAGTGGTTGAGCTCAAGCGCATCAAATGTGAAGTGTCTTGAAGAGGGCGGGGCATGTCAGGTACTAGAGAGCATTTGATTGGTCACAATTTAATGAGAATCTGAAGAGGTGACATAAAAAAAAACATTGATCCATTTAGGCGGAAGTGACAAACTACAAGCCTTACATGTTTATATCATTATAACACGTTTTATATTTTCTAAACACAAATTTTGTCACTGTTTTGGAGCACACTAGCTTGATATCCTAAAAACGAACAATACTGACATTACGTCTAAAAAACGTTATTTTAATTTCATTGGACCTTTCATATGTATCGTTCAGAGGAAACATTTCTAAAGACAGTCAGTTCCCCTCAGAGATTCATTCATTAAACTGTTTGGCAAATCAACCTATTTGAATTGCCACATATATATTTGAATCAATATTCTGGCTCACGATTCATCGTTACATCACTTATGTTCATAGCATGTTGTAGTACTTTGCTAGCCTGTTTTAACTATTTGCACTAAATGCATGAGAAAGATAAATAGGGCTGTTAAGGCCTGTTCATGTATAAATATAAAGATCAAAATATTTGTGTCCACACTGACAAACGATTAAATTAAGTTTATTTTTAGTGTATGATTTTCATTCAGCCTTACCCCACTGTAACCCGCAGATGTCCTTAGTTTGCTGCTAGCCCATCTGACCAGTGAATCTTTATTTAAAAATCAATTAATCTAACCAATGAATTTAGCAACCGTGGTCAATGTAGTGGAGTAAAAACAACAAACTATATTTCCCAGCATTTTCAAAGGAAGGAACACAGAGGTCCTAAAACTAGCTGTGGATACCAGAGGTACTTTTAGTCAATTTGCCAGCCTGGCTTGCATAACTACATGTATTTGATCATTCTTTTAATACTATTTGAAAAGAGGGCTTAATAATAATAATAATAATAATAATAATAATAATAATAATAATAATA
>CAIGQW010054520.1:159880-172494 GCA_903798125.1 Danio choprae
ACACACACACACACACACACACACACACACACACACACACACACACATACACATACACACACACACAAATTTCAAGGTCCTGTGAAGTGCTTTGAAATGTGCATATTATTCAATGTTTGACGTAATCTCAGCTGAAACAGGAAGACAGGGCAAGACAAAGAGTAGCCCCTCCCCTTTTCAAAAACAGCCAATAGCGTCCCTCTTATATCACAACTCTGCCAGTCAGAGGAGTTAAAACACATCAGTACTTTACACAAGTAATATTTGACTTTTTTGCCTTTCTTCTGCTTAACCCAAAACGAGATCTTAAGAATGTTGGATGAAAAAAATAGCCATTTCATCCATAGGAACATATTATAGCATACTATACTGTAGAAGTCAATGGCTGCTGCTTTCCAATATTCTTCAAAATACTTTGTTTGTGTTCAACAAAAGAAAGACACTTTAACAGGTTTAGAACAAGTGGAGATTGAGTAGCATTAAACGATGGTGGAACTTAGATTTTTAGGCAAACTATTGTTATACATCCACTTCTTCGCTGCTGTTTTAGCCTTTTTTTATATTCTTATGAACATACAAATGTGTGTGCAATGTATTGTCCACCATTGTGGTTGGCCCTTTTACTTGAACCCTCGGTTTGAATGTTCTTTGCTGTGAATAAATGACTGATTTGAGGGTCAGCAATATCTAGTTGAAGGGGGCGGGACGTATCAAATACTAGAGAGCATTTGATTGGTCTGAATATTTGATGAGAAACTGAAGTATGAGGTGACGTTAAAAAAATCGATAACAATCGTTAAAATCCTAACATTCCCTCTCCTCTCAAACGGATTTTCTTCACTTCTGGTCATATGGAATGCCTTTAGGGCAGGGCTATCAGTGTGTGTATCATTTCTGCCCTGCTTTCGTACATTTGTCAATCTTCCTTTATTTTGCCAGCAACACCCAACATCTTCCAACAATCCAATCATGCATGCCAAAATCATGCACCACCCTACATTTTTTTTCTCATTTCAGAAACATTTTTAAGTGGATGTATGTCAAGATAGTGGAAAAAAAGTCAATCTTAACTTCCATTTCATGCTGATTTTAAGACAAACACCTAAAACCTTTCATTTTGATTGCACATTGATACTAAGTGGCATTAAAATTAGTAGGTTTGTTATTGCCCATAACGGCACCCAAATCACCATATAGATTTTGTTTTATGTAGCCTTTAGCAAGTTAGCCATGTTATGCCTGGTTAGTACCTGGAAGGGCCACCACATTGGAAAACTAGGTTTCTGCTGAAATAGGTGCTAGTAAGGCCAGTAGGGGGTGCTCACCATGTGAACTGTGTGGGTCCACAGTTTTGAATTTGACACTAAACTCAGATGAGAAATTAAACCGAAGTGCTGTATCAGCCACTGCATTCCTTTCAGAAGGGGTCATCCCTATGCCCTAATCTCAAAGAGTGACAGCTTTGAAGATATGAAAGGTGTAGGGTCCAAAAAGCTTTAGAACGCAGTTCTGCATCATCTTAATGAGACGATCATAGAGCTGTGCCTTTGTCGCACTTTTGTGCATTCATTGATGCCCACAACACAAAACACGCTTGTACTGATGATCATTGTGCAGGCTGCACCTTATTTATTTTGCCTATGTATGTATGTATGTATACATGTTTGTATGCATTTATCATTATCAGTTATTTTATATCTATTTTACTTATAACTCAGTGTTTTTATTTGTAACTTTGTTCATAAATATTACACACTACTTGCCTAGAAAAATACTATTCCTACATTTATTGGTAAAGTCAAAGTCCAGTTGACATTCTGTCACACAAAACAACTTCCCTGCGTTTTACTTATTTTAAGAAAAAGACATTGGTCGCAACCCTTTATACATTAACAGAAACTAGAAATAATAAATGAAAAGAAAAAACTACATTTATTTTAAGCCTTAAACTTATTATTTGAGTAATTTATTTTGATTAACACCTCAATTTGAAAATGTATTTGCATGTCTTACTACTACTATTTTTTCTTTCATTTTATTACTGTACTCTTTTCTGTTATTGCCATTGTATGTTCATTGTTATACAAAAAAAAACTTGCTTGAGCAAAGGATCATAGGGGCACATTAGTTGTACACTTAAAAATCCTTCATTCCGAAGTCCCCTTCGAAGTGGCCAGTTTTGAGCACTTTGGTTTGAATGACACTTTAACATGGCAGTCATTTTTGGTTTCAATCCAAAGTACCCTTCGGAGGGCAATATATCCTGTTTATAATGCACTGAGTGTGGTCATTAAAAATCCCAGGATGTTTTTCAAAAAAGTAGGCGTATGTGTAAGTAGTATGTGTCTTTGACATCCTGGCCAAACTTGTCCACTGGCCACTGTTCATCATGGCCTCCTAACCATCCAGTTGGCTTCATCACTCGGTCTACTCCACCAATAAGCTGGTGTGTGTTGTGCGGTCTGGCGCAAAATGGCTACCATCGCATCATTCCTCCTTCAAATTATTAAAGCACTTTGAGTTCTGTTTTGCCACTTTATTTTTGGCCCACCAATTGAAAAGCACTTTAAAAGTGTACATGTTGCTCATTCTCTTTCAGTTCGCCACAGTCAGAGAAGGCATCTGCAGGCAGCTCGTTCAATCATTATTCCTGGATCAACTGTGCCCAGCGAGCCTCCATCTCCTTCATACAGAGCCTCTTCAGTCGTCCTGAATCACATACTCAGCCAAGTAGAGGAGGTTGTTCCCAGAAACCTTACCCCAAGAGACCCTGAACCAACACAAAGCAATCTGACAAGCCATGCAGACACTCACAACAGCGATGGAAAACAGGCAGATTCGGCTCAAGAGCAGCTCTAAACAGTGTTCAATTATCAAGTGTTTGTTTTTGCTGCTGTAATAGTTGACTTAATTTTTCATGCAGTACATGTAGTCACAATGAGTGGCAGAGGGAACAAACTAAGGAACAGCTTGAGTCCAAAATGGTTATGCAATAAAAGCTGCATTTAATTCATCACTAAGTGGTTCTTTTCTACATATATAGGCGAGGACTCAAAGTAGGGCACAGCCTTCAAAGACTTTAGACATCTTCATTTTCATCTGACCATGATGAAAACATCTTAAAAGACCATCATTTAAAATTATTTCTAAAATGCCCGTGCGTGTTAAGCACAGACAATCTGCTTTTTTTGTTTGGTTTGACCATTAAGTCCATTAGATCCTGTCTGAGAATGGACTGTACCGGCTGAAATGATAGACAGGATAATAAGGGTGATTTTTAAAAGACCAATTATCTGGTTCTTGCTAGACATTTATCTTACAGAGCTCATAAGAACTTATGCAGATATTATGTTACTTCATAAACAGTGAACAATAAAATTACTAGTTACTTAATTCACACGTCAGCCTTACCAACTCAAAATTAGTAACATTAGCAAAAGCTCAAATGCCAGACCTAAAATCTTGCCTTGTGGCTCCCTGTATCTGAAAACCAGGACCAGGGTTGTTCTGCAGAGTTCAGCTTGCCTCAGCGCACCTGTCTGCTAATTTAATATGCCTACTATTGCCTAGCCCTAGTAAGACTTGATTAACTGGTTCAGGTGCATTTAATTAGGTTTGGAGTTAAAATAAGCAGAACAATGGAGCCTCCAGGAGCAAGATTGGAAACCTCTGATTCCAAAACAATAGGTACCTTATGAACAGGCAGTGTTTAGCATTTCATAACGTAAATATGATCAAAGCAAATATAATGATACTACTAAAGTTTTGTATAACTGCACTTTTTGTTTGAAAAAAAAAATTACTGTACTTAATTCAGAGATTGCAGAAGTGCTGTGGGAAGGTGGCTATAAATGGTAAAATATGAATTGTTTGGGGGAATTGCACCATACTTGTAGCTCAAATTGCAGTCACATTTACCATTTAATCTGAAAAAAAAAACTAAGCATGGACAGAGCAGAGAGAGCAGCAGAAACTCAACCAGAAAAAAATGCATAAACTATTAAAATTAGTTACGAGATAATGAAAATGGCAAGGACATGAGGCTGATTGTCATGT
This sequence comes from Danio choprae, assembly GCA_903798125.1. NCBI lineage: Eukaryota > Metazoa > Chordata > Actinopteri > Cypriniformes > Danionidae > Danio > Danio choprae. The sequence goes on from CAIGQW010054520.1 coordinate 163,937, forward strand.
ACTTGGGCTAAATTCCTCAAACAGATAGCAGATATAAGCTAGGAGGAGTTGGAGATGGTTGAGAAGTGTAGAAGAGTCATGCAGCCAAGCACTGAGAAGAGACCCGATCGATGTATTGTATGGATTTAAGTAGAGCACAAGGATAGGTCTAGGAACCGGATGCAGATCACGAACAGCTGACCACCTGCGGACATGTCCTGTCTGAACTAATGTAATGCTTGGTATTGTTTCTGTGTATGTATACACAGTCAAGCCCAAAATTATTCATACTCCTGGCAAATTCTGACTTAAAGTTACTTTTATTCAATCAGCAAGTTTTTTTTTTTTTTTGCTTTTGTTTTTTTTTTGGACCGGAAATGACACATGCTTCTCCCAAAAGATAATCATTGTGGAAAAAATATTTCTCAGCTTTTCATTTAAACAAAACTTTGTCAGAATTTACCAGGGGTTTGAATAATTTCGGGCTTGACTGTATGTAAATATATATACATTAGGCCTATATATAAACTGACATTTTATCAGATTTTTGTACTGCAGAGGGCCTCACAGTGGCGCAGTGGGTAGCACGTTCGCCTCACAGCAAGAAGTCACTGGTTCGAGCCTCGGCTGGGTCAGTTGGCGTTTCTGTGTGGAGTTTGCATGTTCTCCCTGTGTTGGCGTGGGTTTCCTCTGGGTGCTCCGGTTTCCCCCACAAGTCCAAAGACATGCGGTATAGGTGAATTGGGTAGACTAAAATTGTCCATAGTGTATGAGTGTGAATGGGTGTGTATGGATGTTTCCCAGAGATGGGTTGCAGCTGGAAGGGCATCCACTGTGTAAAACATATGCTGGATAAGTTGGCGGTTCATTCCGCTGTGGCGACCCCAGATTAATAAAGGGACTAAGCCGAAATTAAAATGAATGAATGAATTTGTACTGCAGTTTACATGACCAAGACAATATTTAATTTCGAAGTACAAAAATGTTGATTAAAGTCACTTTGTTAAACTTTTCAACATTAGAAACATTAGTTTCTACATTAGTGAATTAGTCAATATTCTTTCAATATTCTGAAAGAGAGGAGCAACAGGTTGGCGGAGTGTGTAGTGCTCTCGCCTCACAGCAAGAAGGTCGCTGGTTCGAGCCTCGGCTGGGTCAGTTGGCATTTCTGTGTGGAGTTCACATGTTCTCCTCGTGTTCGCGTGGGTTTCCTCTGGGTGCTCCGGTTTTCCCCACAAGTCCAAAGACATGCGGTATAGGTGAATTGGGTAAGCTAAATTGTCCGTAGTGTATGTGTGTGAATGGAAGTGTATGGGTGTTTACCAGTGATGGGTTGCAGCTAGAAAGGGCATCCGCTGCGTAAAACATATGCTGAGCGCTGTGGCGACCCCAGATTAATAAAGGGACTAAGCCGAAAAGAAAATGAATGAATATTCTAAAAGGGACCCTGGGTATAGGTGGAACAGCTTGTCAACAATTTTTTAATGTGTTTAAAGTTGCTGGGGGTTATCCAAGATTTTGGTAAAATATAAATAAACACAATGGTTGGGTTTGTTTTGATTGATTTATTGATTCATTCATTATAGGGCTACTCCCCTCCCTGTGCTATAATTTGTAAATCAACTGAAACATTTTGACTGAAACATCCCAGCATTTTGTGTAGAATATATTTCCTCATTTATGTCTACTTTGCCATTTTAAGCCTCACTTCTCTAATAGCATTTCCCCAATGTGAAAATGATTTGTATTGCCAATCAAAATTGTTTACTATTCACAAAAATAATACATATATTTATGTTTATAAAATCAGTAAAATATGAAATATCTAAAATCAATATCTAAAATGATCATTAGCCTATACTTTTGGGTTGTGGCTGTATACTGTAGAACTAAACAAAAATGGTCAACAAAAATAAGACTATTTATATACTGGTTCAAGTTCAATATGCGTGAGGTAGGCTATATGATAAGAATATCAATAGAGCAGCAGTCGTTGCATAACAAATGGTCTATAAACAAATTGCATAATCCCATCCTCGATTGGGGTTTGCCCCGCCTGCGATAGTGTTTTCTTTTATTTCCCTGCCCTCTCTAGACTCCCAGACGGATTAATCTTTTGGACAGATCCTGAAATTAGGTAAATGTGCAACGCCAGCATTCGCGATATCGCACAGGAGGTGTTTTCTCGTTTCCCTGTCAAGCGTGTCCTTCTTCTCGGGACATTTGTAAGCAGGAAGTGAAGTACTTGTTAGTCCTCGATCAGTTGTTTGTACCATGCGCGCTTTAAAATCAGGACTGTAACTCTGTTCGTGATATAGAGATCGTGTTATGGCGCATGTCGGAGCTCGCTGTGTCTGCTCGTGATGAGGCAGTACGTCAATGTCCCGCTCATATGACATGGTAAGTGCGTTTGTTTTCATTTACAGAAGTAAGCCTGACCGCGAGACTTGACAACTGTGGAAAGTAGCGTGTAAATAAACGCAAACTATGGGATTGAATGCTAGCGCTGCGTGTTTGACAGGATGTTTTAATTGTAGCCAACTATTGTGGCGTCATCTCGAAGGTCATAGCGACAACTTCAATCTACTGCTTTGATTATTATTACATGTTATAAACACAGTCATTCAGTCTGTGGATCTTAATAAACGCGACGCACACATGTGAAAACTGACCGACCAGTCGGCTTCATAAAAGGGACAGTTCACCCAAAAAAACGAGCGTTCACTAATTACTCATTCCAAACTTTTAATGACTTCCTTTCTTATGTTTGAACCCAAAACAAGATATTATGAAGAATGTTGGGTGAAAAACAACAAAACAGAAGTCAATGGCGTCTGCTTTCTAACATTCTTCAGAATATCTTGTTTTGGGTTCAACAGAAGGAAACGTAAACAGGTTTAGAACAAGTGGAGTAAAGTTAACCATGGTGGAATTTTCATTTTGGGGGCGAACTTTTGTAACACATGCACTTCTTTACTGCTGTTTTAACCTGTTTCACAGTCTTATCTCTGCAGATAGGCTAAGTTCATAAATATCATTTAATTAGCAGTTGAACCAACAATTAAGGCTTATTAACACAAGTTGCCAGTGCTCAGTGTTGGTTTATGCATTTATTCATAGTAATTTGTGTTATTTATTTGATCAAATTGTTAACAAGTGCTTCTGAATATCGGCTTTTGACTGATTTGGCTGCAGAAGGTTACACTGTAAAAAAAAAAAACATTTGAAAGCTAGCTGTTTTCCATATTTTGTGATTCATGGAGTTTTCCAGGTATTTGCTTTTGCGTTGCATTATAGGATATTTCCGCTAACAATCTTTGATGTTAAAAAAGTTGTATTTATTCATTTATTTGAGGGGTTAGGGTACCTTTTACTGACATTTTTAAATATTTATTGTCTGGGTTGGTGGAGTAAATGTTATGGTACACGATTTTGGGACAATATAAATAAACCCAATGGTTGGGTTTGTTTTGATGGATTTATTGATTCATTCATTATAGGGCTACTTCCTTCCTTCCCTGTGGTTGGATTTGTCCATGTTTTACCCAATCTGTACTGAAACATCCGAGCATTTTGTGTAGGATGTTCCCACCAACATTTTTTCATGTTAGAAAAGTTGTATTTATTTATTTATTTATTAGAGGGGTTAGGCTTATTATATACCTTTTATTTACATTTTTTATATTTATTGCCTTGGTTGGTGGAGTAAATGTTATGGTGCAAAAACTTGGTAATAAACTGCCAATGTGTTTTGTGTTCTTTTTGGACTCTATAGACTTAATTCTCTATTTATTATTTATAAGCAATATATTGATTCAAACTACTGATCTGCCTATAAAAGCCACATTGTTTAACTGCAGAGTTGAATTTTCAACATCAACAGTCAGCATAGCAGAGGTCAATGTCCCAGAGTGCAATTCATAACCAAAAATAAACAGAAAGCAAATGTGAATCACAAAACACAGAACTTGTTATTTAATGGATATTTTTTTTACATTGTAGTCTGTCACAGTGGTGCTGATAAATCTATATATATATATATTGCTTTTGCTTTTACATGGGTCCAAATGTACAGTAGTACAGTCCTACTGTCAGCCCATCACAAAATTAAATTATATTAAAATGATCAATACTGTATTTATTGTGCAGTTATGAATCGCTGACTGTACATTATCCAACTTAAATAGAAAAGGTATTGTTAAAAATAGATTATTTCTTTCTTTAAAAAAATTTATTTTTTAAAAATATATTTTAAATTATAATATTACATAAAGCAATAAGCCTATGTGGTAATAAACTAAAAAAATTATATTATATTATTATTCATTCATTCAATTTCCTTCGACTTAGTCCCTTATTTATCAGTGGTCGCCACAGCGTAATGGACCGCCCACTATTCTGGCGTATGTTTTACACAGCGGATGCCCTTCCAGCTGCAACCCAGTACTGGGAAACACCCATACTCTCTCACACACACTCATACACTATGGCCAATTTAGTTCATCCAATTCACCTATAGTGAAGTCCCTTTTTAGCATTATTTTGCAATACATAATTCTGTCTAGTAATTTCAAGGCATTGTTTGAAAAAAAAAATAATAATAATAATCTGTCATTTACCCTCACTCATGCCATTCCAAAACTCTATGAACTACTTTGTGCAACATGAAAGAAGATATTTTGAGAAAAAGGGTTGTTGTTTGACATACTTCAAAAACAATGATAGACCCAACAGAGGTTCATTTTGTTGTATCCATTTAGTTTCTTTCTCATTCAGTCTGTGGCCTTTGATTTGTCCAAACAAAATGAAAGCTCTGTTAACAATGTCAGTCGGCCCTGAAAGAACAGTCAATAATTGGGTCATATTTGACCACTGAATTAGAGCCTGACTGAACTGTTGTTGTTTTTATTTTCTGGAGGCCGATACCGTTATCAAGGAGTAAAAAATAAATAAAAAATACTGATATTGATAAAATGTCAGATATTCTATATTTGCTTCGATTATAAAAAGCTGTTAAATTAATCATAATTCTTAAAAATGTTGCCAAATGGACCTTACTGTTTTACAGCCAGTCAAAAATCTTCTTTTAAGAGCATCAGAATTCTATTCATTCATTCATTCATTCATTCATTTTCTTTTCGGCTTAGTCCCTTTATTAATCTGAGGTCGCCACAGCGGAATGAACTGTCAACTTATTCAGCATATGTTTTACGCAGCGGATGCCCTTCCAGCTGCAACCCATCACTGGAAAACATCCATACTCATTCACAGTCATATACTACGGACAATTTAGCTTACCCAATTCACCTATATCGCATGTCTTTGGACATGTGGGGGAAACCGGAGCACCCGGAGGAAACCCACGCCAACACGGGGAGAACATGCAAACTCCACACAGAAACGCCAACTGACCCAGCTGAGGCTCGAAACAGCAACCTTCTTGCTGTGAGGCGATCGTGCTACCCACTGCACCACTGTGAGGCCCATCAGAATTCTAATATAATCAAAATATAGTCAGTTAAATGGCATTGGTTTAGTAGTTCAAGTGTAAAACGAGATGAAAAGACATTTGAAAGCAAGCGCTGTGAGGATCGGCTTCTGAACACAGAAAATACTATGGTAAAATACATGTTAATTAAGGAAGCCATTAAGGAAGCGGAATTAAACAAGATGATTAGACATTTAAAGAAAATCGAGTGATTGGACCAAATTGAAAATTTCTTTACAGAGAGGTCGTTTTGATTTTCAATTGGTCTCACGCACTCACATGATGCGATTTCGCAGGTCAGAGTTCACCAAGCTTGAACTGCAAAAGTCAGCTCTGTCACATTCGCATGTGTATGAATGAAGTTCTATGGGGCGAAAAGGGCAGTGTGACCGCGGCTTTACTGTAATGCTTGAATGCCGCTGCCTGAAAAGACCTACAGTACTTAGTGACTGAAAAGTTGGGCTGGTTGTGGTCTGCAGGACTAACTAAGTAATTAAACCATTTCAAACATTTTGTCCAATCCTAGTTTATTGGGAATATGTGCCTTGGGATACACTTTTGAGGACTGAGAAATATGTACCTTGGGTGTGTGTTATATTTTGTGTGACATGTTTTTTTAATGTTCATATTGGATTCATCAATATTGATACATCGGCAACATGCTCATATATCGGCTGATTAAATCTGCAAAATATTATATATCGGTCGGGCTGTACATTGAATGCCATATCCAGTGCAAATCACAGAGAGCTGTACACTAATATGGAGTAATGATGAGTATGAATTCGTAAGCTAAATTATTAGTGTTTTCACAGTACTGGGTTGCAGCTGGAAGGGCATCCGCTGCGTAAAACATATGCTGGAATAGTTGGCGGTTCATACCGCTGTGGCAACCTCTGAAATAGAGACTAAGCCGAAGGAAAGTAATGAATGAATTATTATTGTGTGTCTTCCTGTAAATTTGAATTCTTTTTTCAAATGTTTCCCACGTGACGTTTAACAGAACAAGGATATTTTTTAACAGTATTTCCCTTTTCTTCTGGAGAAAGTTTGATTTCTTGTAGTTTGGCTGGAGTACAAATATATATTCTTTTAAAACTTAAAAACTGTTTATTAATCAATATTATTAGCCCATTTAACTTGTCTACGTAACCTAATCAACCTTTAGTCTTAAAATAGTTTTTTAAGCCAAATACTAAAATCTTTCAAAAGACAAAAAATAGTTTAAATCTTGGAAAATAAATAAAAAATATATTTTTTAAACAATTCAAATTTGACAGGAGGTCAAATCATTTCATTTTCAACTACATATAGCTCAGAATTAGGGATGCTCATATTTGTCAACTCATGGGGCGTTAATACATACAAAAACAAGGTCATTGCTTGTCAAAGGTTAAATGATTGTATTGTTTAAAAACAAATAGTGCAGCATAATGATGAATGGAAAAATATATCTTTGGGAAAAACGACAAATTGAAAGCAGGAAAAAAAACATCTGATTCTTAATAAAAAATAAAGAATTAAATAAATTATTGTTTATTTCATGTTTTTTTTTTTTTTTTGGTTTTCATCCTAAGCTCACCAAATGTTTGTGGTTATACATTCTTACTTGTAAAAGCTGCATCACAACATATTAGATCAAACAAGAAATCTCAAAGCTTAGTACATATTTGTTTCAGTTAATCTAAATATCAGAGGAAGGCTTTGTTCAGTTTGTCTCGTTGGCCTGTTTTAAACTTGTTGACCTAGTTAGTTAAACATGCTGTTGCTTAAACCCAGACCTCTGTTGTTTGGACATTTGCTGCTTTTTTTTTTTTTTTTTCTCCATAGGGAAATATATTATAATTATTTTCCAGATGCGCTAATCTGTTGTAGCCTGTAGCTTAATAGACTCATAAAAACCGAGTCAAGAATATTTCCTTCTTATTGACAATAAATACAGATTTGCTTCAGAGAACCAGAAGCACACATTGCGTTACATTTAAATATTTTCTTTGGAGTTAAACGACTCAAATGTATTTGGAGATGTAATCAGATTCTCAAATATTTAGTTAGACTTTAAAGCTGTTAGCATGATTGGATCAAATACATTTTAACCTCTGCAGCCAATTACATTTACGAAGGTGATACTATTTACCTGGAAAACATATCAAATATTAGTAAAATGTCTACGTTAATGTTTCAAATAACATTTGTGGAAATTAAATAGCAAAATATGGGTGAAATGAGGTTCTGCTGTCATTGTGTCAAAGATTAGTGAAAAAGAATATGACCTGAAAAAGGGTTTGATCATCTTGATGTTGTGCTCAGAATATAATTAAAATGAAGATAGCAAGCTGTATTGAGTGCTTGTAGTTTTGCCTGAAAATCCCCATTTTGTCCCTGACCTGGATTTTTTTAAGGTTTGATTGAGTTTGAACACGTTTTACTTGTTCTGTGTGCATATTTTGCTAAAACTTATTTAATCTTAAAATGTAAAGTTTTAAAGGATACATTTTAATAAGGATTTTGCCATCTTACTGTTTTTTTTAGTTGCTTTTACACTTGTTGACTTTTTTGCCACTCGATTGAAATGAATATACTGATTGTCTGAAGTGCTGATTGTCTGAAGTGCTGAACAAAACAGCTGTGATGCTGCTTTTTTATACACACTGAATCATCTAAACTTCTACAAAATAAACCATTTAAGGATTCCATCAAATGGTTTTTATCATCAATGGAAATCTTTCAAGCCACAAAAAGGTTCAGTGTTGAGGAACAGATTTAATCAAATTAAAATGTTAGTATAATTAATAATAATAATTAATTAAATGTTATTCACGCTAAAAAATAATTTAGAGGTATTTACTGTTCAGTGAAAGGTGCTTTCTTGAACACACAATGGTTCTTTTCTGGCAATACTCCATTTGTAACCTTTATTTTTAAGTGTAAATATTAAAACTGGAGCTTGCTAACACCACCTTGCTGTTATTTGTCAGTTATATTAACTGTATTATGTATTATATAATTAATACATGCAAGTATTTCATGACACTCTAAAAATTTATTGGAAATTTCAACCCAATATTGTGACATTATGGATAAACCCAAG
>CAIGQW010054520.1:173079-187783 GCA_903798125.1 Danio choprae
ATATATATATATATATATATATATATATATATACTTTTTAAAATAACAGTTGGGTTTGTCCATATTTGACAATGTTGAGTTACAACAACCCGTTTTTTACAGTAAATGCTGTGGTGGAAATTTTATTTAATTTAGTGGTGAATATATTATTGTTGGGGCAGCACGGTGGCGCACTGGGTAGCACAATTGCCTCACAGCAAGAAGGTCGATGGTTCGAGCTCCAGCTAGGTCAGTTGGCATTTCTGTGTGGAGTTTGCATGCTCTCCCTGTGTTTGCGTGGGTTTCCTCCGGGTGCTCTGGTTTCCCCCACAATTCCAAAGACATGCGGTAGAGGTGAATTGGGTAAGCTAAATTGTCCGTAGTGTATGAGAGTGAATAAGTATGTATGTTTGGTGACCAAAATATTATTTTAATAAATATATCTTTTTAATAAATCTGTTTTGTTTGCCTATATTCACTGAAAAATGGATAAAAATATTCATTGTCAAAATGGGGTGTACTCAGTTATGCTGAGCACTGTAAATGCAATATGGCTGTATATCGGCACTAATGGGAGGTGTGCGTTGCCTCTGGGCCGCAGGCTGAGTGCCCCACCAGTAAGGATATACAGCCATATACAGGTAATGCATTTATACAACAGTTCGATGGGCCTCACAGTGGCGCAGTGGGTAGCACGTTCGCCTCACAGCAAGAAGGTCGCTGGTTCGAGCCTCGGCTGGGTCAGTTGGCGTTTCTGTGTGGAGTTTGCCCAATATTTATTTCCCCAATATTTATATTTTAAACATATTATCATCATTCATTTTCATTTCGGCTTAGTCCCTTTATTTATCAGGGGTCGCCACAGCGGAATGAACCACCAACTTATCCAGCATATGTTTTACGCAGCGGATGCCCTTCCAGCTGCAACCAATCACTGGGAAACATCCATACACACTCATACACTACGGACAATTTAGCTTATCCAATTCACCTATACCGCATGTCTTTGGACTTGTGGGGGAAACCAGAGCACCCGGAGGAAACCCACGCCAACACGGGGAGAACATGCAAACTCCACACAGAAATGCCAACTGACCCAGCCGAGGCTCGAACCAGCGACCTTCTTGCTGTGAGGCGAACGTGCTACCCACTGCGCCACCGTGAGGCCCACATATTATCTTTCTATTTCAAAAGATGTTTGGTGACTAAAATATTATTTTAATAAATATATCAGTTTAATAAATCTGTTTTGTTCAAATGCACCCAAATATATGACCTGTATTCACTGAGAATATTCACAATGGATAAAAATATTTATTTTCAAAATGGGGTGTACTCATATATGCTGAGCACTGTAAATGCAAAGAAATATGTAACATGAAATTTTATGATCGAAAAGTAAAAGAAATCCTTGATTCAGTGACGTAAAAATATTTTCTTTATAAAATGACATGACTGAGAGCATTTGCACTGTGTAAAGCGGCAGGCAGGTAATGTCGTTCCCTTGTCCCCTAATGCAGTTTTAATGAGTGTTATTTGTCCTTTCCCCCTTTATCACTCTCTCTTTCTTTCTGCTTTCCTCTTCCTCTCACCCTCCACAACAAATAGGTTTGACGGCTGGTTGTATAATTGTGCTTATTTTAAAACCTTCTGGTGTCTCAAGCAGCAATTTACTCTCAAAATGTTGGAATGTGATTACAATACTTGATTAGAATAATTCATATTCCATGATTTACCCCCGCCTCCCTTGAATTGTCAGACTTGTTTTAATCACAAAAAACTTTTCATCTTCTGCCAAACATCATCATCAGCCAGGTGTCCATTCAAAGATGAGAATTAGACATATGCGCAAAATTGAAATATTGCATAAAACATTTGCAAATAAAGTACCGTTTCCATCCAATACAAGAGAACTAAATAATTGATAAACTGCCACCAAATATCAAAAATGGAAGTTGCTGTGGTAGAAGTCACTGTGGGGCTTTTTTCTTATATAATAAATTACTTGCGCCTCAGAAGCTGAAATGCAATGAATGTGCAGTAGGCATGGGCCGGTATAAGATTCTGACGGTATGATAATCTTGGATAAAAATATCACGGTTTCACGGTATCAAGGTATTGTTATTAGTGCCCCAAAATAAGTTCTTCTAAATGTGTGGGTAAAAAACAACAACTTTTTTTCCCTCATTGAACACAATGTGGGCAGCATGGTGGCGCAGTGGGTAGCACAATCGCCTCACAGCAAGAAGGTCGCTGGTTCGAGCCCTGGCTGGGTCAGTTGGCATTTCTGTGTGGAGTTTGCATGTTCTCCCCATGTTTGCGTGGGTTTTCTCCGGGTGCTCCGGTTTCCCCCACAAGTCCAAAGACATGCGCTATAGGTGAATTGGGTAAGCTAAATTGTCTGTAGGGTATGTGTGTGAATGAGTGTGTATGGATGTTTCCCAGTGATGGGTTGCGGCTGGAAGGGCATCCGCTGCGTAAAACATATGCTGGATAAGTTGGCGGTTCATTCCGCTGTGGCGATCCCAGATTAATAAAGGGACTAAGCCGAAAAGACAATGAATAAATGAATGAATGAATGAATGAACACAATGTATTTTATTTTAAGAAACATTTAAAATATTTTGGACCAGTAGCCCTTTTCTGCTGGAGATACTGTTGCCCTAAAAAGCCCTAAAAATAAAAAATGAATAAATAAAAAAACGTATACCTTCAGAACTGTATAACAGAAAACTTTGGCAGATTTAAAACCGTGAATATTTGAAACCGCGGTAAACCTCGAAACCCGTTATCATTCCATGCCTAATCTGCAGTGGCTTTTAGAGATATAAAAGGCCGTTCACATTTGGTGTCTTTTGCGCACAAGTTATTTTGCACGATATTTTGCGTTATTATTACTTTTTGTGTTTTCCAGGCGCGCCTAATTGAAAACATCTCAACTTTTTAGAATGCCGCAAGCGCACCGCGAGTCACGTGACAAGAACTGACCAATCAGCTTCACACTTTTAGTTTCACTGGAGAATGGGAGAACAGCTGATAATTGCAGTTCAGAGATATTCTGAAATGTATGATTTGTCAAACTCTTAATATTTTGACTCCAATAAGAGGGACAGTTCATGGAGACGCATCTGGTTGGAGCTTAGAATAAGAATTTTGAACTTGTAAGAATTGTTTACGCAAAAAGTATTATAATATAAAGTATTATAAATATAACAAAATGAGTAGAGGGTCACACTCTGTCAGTTACAGCCAGACAGCACAGCTGAGGTTGCTTAGCTACAACAGGCACCAGGGAAGCACAAGCTGCAGAGCTCGTTGGAGGATTCGCTTTCCCTGCGCTTTTAGATGCTTTTAGGTGGGAATAATACTGAACCACTTTGATGACAGACTTTGGCTGAGGGATTTTAGAATGACCAAAATAACATTTCAGATGTTTTACAATGTTGTCGGCCCACTGGTTTGTCCATTAAATCTTTTTTTTTTCCATGTTATATATTTACAAATATAATTTTTTTATATATACTTTTTTTGATGCTCAGGCTGGAATTTATTGTGTAAATGTGTTTGCATTGTAGTTCATGTGCATTTTTTCTTATAAGATAAATTGTTTATCCTACTTAGATGTGCGTATAACTTTTTTACGCACATTTTCAAATTGTATGCACATCTTAGAATTTCCATTAAGCTATTTCTTAATACTATATTCCAAATGGGCATATGAATGGTGGATGGAGAGCAGAGGTCTAGAAATGTTCAATGAGATGCACAGTAGAACTCTAATCAGTGAAGGTGTGCACAAGTGTCTCTGAATAATGAACACTTGAGTATGCTCTGTCAGACAAACCAGGGAAATTATATGCAAGGAAGCGTTCTATTATCTATTAATGTTAAAGATGTATGCATTTGTATAAGAAGAATTCTAGATATATGCACATGAACAGTTGTAGATGAAGCGCTGCAAGAATGAATGTAAATGAAGTGTCATTTGGAATGAAGCTCGTCATTAGCATTCAGGAGGAGCATGCCTCTTAAAATGACAGGTTTCCCCCCCAAAAGAACCTTTCAGTAAATTGGCATGTTTTTCATAGCATGAAGAACATTTCAATAACCCAATTGGTGATAAGGCTCAGTTTACTCATTATATTTGGAAGCAAGTAATCAAAATCAGTAGTCATATGATTTTATTTTCAAACCTTAACTGCAGAAAACAAAGAAAACTCCAAACAAACGTCAAAATATTTTATTTCCAAGAAACACTTAAAATTTGCTGTACTGCATGTTTTTTATTTTTGTTTTTTTGAAATGCCGAAAAACTGCCAGAATGAGAACATCTAGTTTTCCCTCCAGCATAAATTCTTTCTAAAACATTTGTCTATGGTGTCATATGAAAGCTACCAATCAACACCCTCATGACCACCAACATGCATGAGATTCATCAGCCCATCATTTTTTTTTTATCATTCTTTGTTTCACGGCGGGCCTCACAGTGGCGCAGTGGGTAGCACGATCGCCTCACAGCAAGAAGGTTGCTGGTTTGAGCCTTGGCTGGGTCAGTTGGCATTTCTGTGTGGAGTTTGCATGTTCTCCCTGTGTTGGCGTGGGTTTCCTCCGGGTGCTCCGGTTTCCCCCACAAGTCCAAAGACATGCGATATAGGTGAATTGGGTAAGCTAAATTGTCCGTAGTGTATGTGTGTGAATGAGTGTGTATGGATGTTTCCCAGTGATGGGTTGCAGCTGGAAGGGCATCCGCTGCGTAAAACATATGCTGGATAAGTTGGCGGTTCATTCCACTGTGGCGACCCCAGATTAATAAAGGGACTAAGCCGAAAAGAAAATGAATGAATGAATGTTTCGCGGCGACGTGATGGCGCAGTGGGTAGCACAATTGCCTCACAGCAAGAAGGTCGCTGGTTTGAGCCTCGGCTGGGTCAGTTGGCATTTCTGTGTGGAGTTTGCTTGTGCTCCCCATGTTCGCATGGGTTTCTTCCAGGATCTTTCAGCCCATAATATTGTAGTGATATTAATAAGGTGTGTCTTTAAAAACTGAAAGAGTACTGCTGACGGTACTAACTTTGCCTCTGAATAAACAAAGAGCACTGATCACACACTTACCAAATCTGTAGAGACAGGACAATCAACACGAACTGGAACCGCGTCTTTTTTTAAAAGAAGATGAGTAGCAAATCTGTATTCCACCATTTCCAGATGCGAAAAGCTCTCAGGGAAAAAGTTCCTTACAAACGTATTTCTGTGGCGTGTCACGTGCACTGTAATCCACGTGTGAGTCCAGCTATGCTCTCATAGCGGGGAACTGAAAACAAAACCTACGTTGCAGCACATTTATAAACACAACACTGACGACCCATGTCTTTGAACAATTGGTCTTCTTCCACTTGTTTTAATTATGGTTGGCAACAAAATGTAGCGTCTCTCTGCCGACTGAACACTGTAACAGGTAAACAGGTCTTCGAAGCTATTGTGCATATTAATGAAGTTGCACCTCATACACAATAGAGCGCGCTGATTGGCGGTCTGGAAAGGCTTGGAAGCTTGGAAAAAATTTATTGACCTTAATAACAAACATACAAAATCCAATCTTACACAAAAAAGACAATAATAGTAACAATGACAATAACTTAATTATTAGATCAGGTTAAATAATATAATACACACATATAAACAGTAAATAAAAAAAACAACAAAAGAATAAAATAAAAAAATTTAAAATTAATAAATAAATTTAACAGAGATACATAAATAGCACAAATACAGCGAGAGGAAAGAAAATAATTCCAAAATAATTATAATAATAATCAAAGAATCTGTCACTTTTCTTGTTTTTAACCAGTCTAAGAGATTTGATAAAAACATTAATTCCAATTAAAAAATGTGAAAAAGAAGGCTGCGAGTTTAAAATTTTTTGTTTGTGAATAAAATATTTTCCATACAAAATAAAAAAGTTAATGATGACGTTTACTGGTGTATCAGTTTTACCTTTATAGTAACAAATAATATAGTTACTTATAGTTGAAAGGGGCTGGAGGAAGCAATGTAATTACCTATATAAAGATATAAGCTATTCCAAAAGCTTTTTGTGTTTTCAAAAATGTGAATAAGTGTTTTGTCTTCAGTTTTACAAAATGAGCATTAACTATCAACCTCCATATACTTTGTCAAAGTACTATTCACTGGATGTATTTTATGAAGAATTTTAAAATGAACCTCTTTTGTTTTATTGGGAATGCAGTACTTATGAGGTAATAACCAGGCTTTTTTCCAGTCTATTAGGTCAATGAAGGATGCCCAGTAAAATTTGCCCTTAGGAACATTATACTTTTTATTTTGGAATATTTGTCGAATATACTTATTATTACATTTTTTATCAAAAACACTAATTCCATTTAAGTTGAGCTCTGGTTCTTTAATAACATTTTCATAAAAAAATTTAATGAGATTGTATAAGTTGAATTAGGCCTAAAGGAATTGCTTTTTGCACAGCATTAAATTCTTTAAAAGGTTAATGGAAAATTATAGTTAGACATAAATTGTTCATAAGACAAGAAGTTGCCAGACTTATCGAAAATGTATATAGAGAATCCCATTTATATTTCTGTTAAACCATGTGGACCATGATAGAAAACTAGATTTATTTCTAATTCTAATATCAGAATTGTTCCATAAAATGCATTTATGTGGTAAAAAAAATAGTGAGAATAACACAATTTCCAGGAAAGAAGAACCTGCTGGTGAAATTTTGACAGAGCAATTGCCAATTTATTAGGTAGATAATTACATTTTAAAATAAAAGGAAGGCCTCCAATTTTTCTGAAAATATAATTTGGAATAAAAAACCATATAGAGTTAGGGTCTTTTAAGCATCTTTTAATCCAATTTATTCTAAAAGTGTTTACTATGTCTTTAAAGTCTAACACTTCAAGTCCACCCTCTTTTTGAATATTTGCTAGAACAGTTTTTTTAAGCTTATGGGAATTATTTTCCCAAATAAAGTTTAGAAATATTTTGTTAACATCTTTAGCGTTAGGGATACCAAACGAGATGAACCTTCTGCTTTAGTCAAAAGAACCCTCAGATTTTTTAAGTCCACCAGAAAAGTTAAGCTGTTGTCTAGCTGCAAATGTTTTTGTTAAATAAATACCCAAATACTTTACCGTCTCTTTTACAAAAATACCATTAAATGAGGAGTTATTAGTTTCATGAATCATCATAATTTCACATTTGGACATATTCAATTTCAATCCAGAAGCACATGAAATATCTTCAATTATACTCACAGCCTTGGACAACTGACATTTATCTTTTAAAAATAAGGCAGTGTCATCGGCCAACTGGGAGATTTTAATTTCTCTATCAAAAATCGATATACCTTCTAGGCTACGTTTATATATAATACTTAGCAATAGCAATTCTGTTACTAAAATAAATAAAAAAGGTGAGATAGGGCAACCCTGTCTCACACTGCGGTTAATAGAAAATCTTTTAGAGGTGTTGAAGCTAATTCAAACAGAACTACTAATATCTCTATAAAACATTTCAATAGCATTGACAAAAAGTCACCAAAACCAAATAACTTAAGGGTCTGCAAAAGAAATCCGTGTTCAAGAGTGTCAAATGCTTTATAAAAGTCAAGGAAAAGAATCATAGCCTTAGTATGTAGAAGTCTGCATAATCTAAAAGGTCCAAAACAAGTCTTATATTAATACTGATATGTCTACCTTTTACAAATCCAGACTGGGCAACCAGCTGATTAATTTTCATTTTTAATCTGTTAGCAAATATCAAGGCTAAAAATTTGTAATCAACAATGAGAAGCGTGATTGGATGGCAATTATCTATTAAATTTGTGTCCTTGTCTGGATTGGGAATAAGGCAGATAACACCTTGTTTCATTGACGTTGTCATGTCTTTTAGATCAATGCATTCATTATACATATAAAGAAATGGGTCTTTAATTAGTTCCCAAAAGTGCATATAAAACTCAATGGTTAATCCATCATTGCCCGGAGATTTGCCTTTCTTCATGGAATGCAGAGCTATTTGAATGTCCTCTAAGGTCAAATTAGAATCACAAAAGGTTTTGAACTCAGGATCAATAACTGGAACGTAAGATTTACCTTTATTTACATAATGATCACTACAATGTTTGTCAAAAGAAGAAGTGTAAATATTTTGGTAAAAATCTGTAACAAAGTTACATATTAAATCAGGATCAGTGCATTTGACACCGTTGATATTAAGAGAAGTCAAAGAATTTATTTTACAGTTCCTTTATTCAAATGCAAAAAAATAGCTAGAGTTCACCTCTCCCTCGTCCAGCCATTTAGCCCTGGACCTAACAAAAGCACCTCTGGCAATATCTAGATAGGTTTGATTAATTTGTAGATGCAGTTCCCTTAATTCTTATTTTACTTTTTGAGACAGATTACCTGTCAGTAAAGTATTCATTCTATGAATCTGTTCTCATTCATTCATTCATTTTCATTTCGGCTTAGTCCCTTTATTAATCTGGGGTTGCCTCAGCAGAATGAACCACCAACTTATCCAGCATATGTTTTACGCAGCGGATGCCCTTCCAGCTGCAACCCATCACTGGGAAACATCCACACACACTCATTCACACACATACACTACGGACAATTTAGCCTACCCAATTCACCTATAGCGCATGTCTTTGGACTTGTGGGGGAAACCGGAGCACCCGGAGGAAACCCACGCCAACACGGGGAGAACATGCAAACTCCACACAGAAATACCAACTGTCCCAGTCACACAATGCCTCGGAAGCGACGAAGAGCAAACAAAATAGTTATGGATTTTCATGAACCATCTTTTCTCTGCGGGCCGAGACGATGGGCGATATCCACTGCATCCTCCATTCTGTCACTGATACCAGGTACCACCTTGCCCAGGATATTGATCACAACACTACGAACATCCTCTCCCACTTTCTCTTGTACACCATGTAGTTTCAGAGTTAATCTGTTTAAGCTCGAGAATCTCCGTGTTCACAACCTGAAGGGCTTCCTTGTGAGTGGACACTTCGGCTACAAGCTGATGCTCGGTCGAGGACAAGTTTTCAATCTGCTTTGCAGTGACGGCAGTTGTTTGGTCAATTGACGCAATTTTTTCAAACATCTTGTCATATTTACCAGCAAGATCTTGAATGGCGGCCAGAATTGCTGTGGATGTGTTGTCACTATACATGCGTTCACGCTTATACTTTTTCGAACTGGGTTTTATAGGGGTGTCGGGCAATGGAGTTGCCAGGACATCGCTCATTTTGGGCTGAACGTTAAACCATTCGTTCGTTGATTTTTCCCCTGTCTCTAAACCTTGTTCATCTTCCGAAAGAGCAGACTTCAGGGTACATTTGCTTTGAACAGGATCCATCTTTAACTCAGATGACACGGTAGCAACTTGTGCTTGCTTGTTTTTTTTTCTGCCCATAAACTCAACTCAAAGTGAAAATATAAATAACAGTCTTGTTTATATGTTTATCCATAAATAATAATTTGTGCTTTACTAGTTGTTTTATGCTCCAACCTCAAGCTTTCCTGACGAGACTTCAGCAACACCTCCTATCTCTCCGCCATCTTGCCCCCCCCCTCAAATGGATAATTCAGAAGTCTTTCTCATGAATTAATGCTGAAAGCTCAAATACGTCACGTTGTACCCGCCGGTACAAACATCCAGTCTCCACGCTGGAATACACACAAGGATCTAATTGCCGTGACGTTGCTTCAAAATGTCTTTTCAAACCGAGTGAAATATATGTGCCCTAATATTTTTGGTGAAATATATGTGCCCTAATAGTGTTTTTAGCAGCGTGGGACACATATATGACTGTCAACATCTCAAAAAATGTGTTTTGGTGTTTCGTGACCCTTTAAAAAAAAAAAACATGTGTACACAATCAGTGCATTGTATTAAATGATTCATTTAAATGTAAGTACATACAGTAATACTTAAGTATGTACGAATGGCATTTTACTCAACAATTACTAACCCTCAAATGGTTTAAAAGCTTCTGTTGAACCAAAAAGAAGATATTTTAAAGCATGCCATTGACATTCATAATAGGAGAAAATGCTACTGTTTTTTTGTCTACCTTTTGTGTCGATCAAAAGAACAAAAGTCCAACAGGTTTGGAACTAGTGGAGGACGTAAAAAGGTTTTTAATTTTTGGGTGAACTATTCCTGTAAGGCCGCTTAATATAAAGTTTGACCTAATCATTTATGTTTCACGTTCGTCGTGTTCAGAGAACATTCAAATGTAATGTTCCTGTAATGTTTCCTCATATTTTCCTAACTAATCAAAAAATTAAAATAGTTAATTTAAAGTGTCAGGTTGCTTTGAAAATGTGAGTTTGACTGCCTCCATAGACATTAGTGCTTTTATATATGAACTATAAACTGTATGTGATCCCATTTTCTGGGATGATTTGAATGTTTGTATGAATGAAGTAATAATACTATATGAAAAGACTAAAAACGCTGTTTGCTGTAGCTGTTTGGTAAATGATGACTGCTCTCTCTGGGTCAAACGGTGTTCAGAGTTCAGAGAACATTAAATGGATAGTTCACATGCGGTTCCAATCCTTTATGAGTTTCTTTCTTCTGTTGAACACTAAAGAAGACATTTTGAAGTAACCTGAAATCCTGTAAGCATTGACTTCCATAGTACTAAAAACAAATACTATTGAGGTCAGTGGTTACAGGTTTACAGCTTTCATCAAAAATATCTTTTGTGTTCAACAAAAAAAAAAAGAAACTCAATCGGCTGGCCGATCAGCTATACAATACAAGAGGTGTTCTTTTACATGCATTACCTTGATGAATTTGGGATTCTGAGAAGAAAGACTCATTTTCAGAGCTATTGTTCCAAAATTGAATTTCACAATGCAAATCCTAAACAGTTCAGCGGGCAGACGAGTACACGGTGTTGTTAATCACAAGAGAAAGTGATGAATAGTGAAAGGCCAGAGGCGTTGCAAATGCAGAGATTGAGTAGATAAGAGCAGGGGTAATTGCTGGGTTGGGGGGGGGGGGGGGGGGGGTGAGCACTTCAGGACTTCCTCTGGTTTCTGACAATAACCGTGCTCACACTGAAAACAGGCACATTGAAAACACTTAACCAGCAGTTTATTGCCCTTTGGACTTGAAGAGACTGCTCTTAACTGACCTTACACTGTTGAACTGAGTAAGCTGTTAGAAATCAGGTTTTAGGTTCATGTCCTTATACATGTTAAAGGAACAGTTTTTTTCATTAAAATATCCAAAAAACACTGTAACGCTGTTATATATTTTGCTGACTCATATATTAACATTATTCCAAATGTTTTGAAGAAGCCAAAGAATTTTATTGAATAAGGTTTGTAATTATTTATTATTTTATATATAGTTTTCAATATATATTTTTGAAAGACTTTTTGAATGTAATAATTTTGATTATTCAGATATTTAAAAACAAGTGAAGGGGTGTATTTTTTCCATCATTGCCATGACAGCGCAGTAGGTTTATCTTGTCTGCACTTTATCAGACTTTGCTCTTATAATGAGCATGGTTGGTTCATGCATAGATCAGTAAATGGAATATCCACAGAGCTATTTTGAACATTGACCAATCTGCGGCACTTCTGCTTTGGTTGATGGCTGCAGAAACAAAATGGCTTTGCATGAAGGAATGAAATTAGTGGGTTTCATACATAGACTGTAAAAGATATGGACGTAGTATCCGTGATGTCACCCATAGGTTTCTGAATGCTGCAAATGAATGATGTTCGCGCGTCATCGCTCCAACCGAGGGTAACCAAATAAGGGCAAAGAGGCGGAGCTACAGACACCTGCTAACATTTTGCTTAGACAGGTTTTTCTTTGGGAGAAACGCTTAATACTTCATTACCTGCGACTCGTTTGTGTTCTAAACACTTGGTTGTATTGGTGCTTGGTGCTTAGTTGTATAGCAATAAATGTTTAGTCCTTTAAAAACACTGTTGTAATATATTGAGCCACTAAACATTGTTCTTATGATGTTTTCCTACACGAGGAAAACGCAAATTACTTCCAAATACTTCAAATATAGTCTGTGTTAGTAAATGCAAAGTTATTTATGAAATCCAGGCATAACACTATATGACAGTGTTTCAGATGACTGTTCTAGAGCCTACAGCTAATCAATCTGTCAGATTCTGGAGTGCATTTCAATTCTAAAGAAAACTATAAATGATAAAGGATCTTAAATAAAACAAATACATTTATAGATATGGTTAGTAAGTATATATTTTCACTCAGCTGGGAAATGTTGGCCACGTGAATGATTTGTGAGCACAATTAAGTGCACACAGCATGCCATTTCATCTGATAATTGTAAGAAATAATTCCAAAGAGCAACTTACTGTGTAAAGCCACATAAAACGAGCCTTGGCTGGGTCAGTTTGCATTTCTGTGTGGAGTTTGCCCTTCCAGCTGCAACCCATCACTGGGAAACATCCACACACACTCATTCACACACATACACTAAGGACAATTTAGCTTACCCAATTCACCTATAGCGCATGTCTTTGGACTTGTGGGGGAAACCGGAGCACCCGGAGGAAACCCACGCAAACATGGGGAGAACATGCAAACTCCACACAGAAATGCCAACTGACCCAGCCGAGGCTCGAACCAGCGACCTTCTTGCTGTGAGGCGATCGTGCTACCCACTGTGCCACCGTGCAGCCCTATATCTGTTACAACTCTTTGTAATTTTCATAAGTTTTATAAGTTTAAAACATTTGTTAAAACAGAGCATGTTTGTAATAAAGAAAGTACCTAATGTTTTGAGTGAGTACTGCAAACGGCATGTGTGTGTGTGACTTTCAGAAAGGCTTGAATAAACTCCACCACAAATACATGAAGTAAACTTACTTGGTATTTTTGACTAATGAGCTGTATTTCAGCTTCATCCGTGTCTGTCTCTATCACTGATGCTGTTTAACTGATGTAACGCAGGAGAAGCAGACATGCAAGTGGAAGCGGTGGACGTGGAGAAGCAGTTCATTTGGATTTAAAGCCACAGGCTACAAAAACAGCTACACTGTATTGTTGACACCAAAAATGGGCAGATTCTAAAGGCTATAAATAAATTATCTGATGAGTATTTTGAGCTGTAACTTTACAGACACATTCTGGAGACACCAAAGGCTTATCTTACATCTTGTAAAAGGGTGCCCTTTAGGATGTAATTTAGTACAATTCTGAAGCTGTATTTTTTCATACGATGAAAGTGATTTGTGGTCAGGCTTATAACGGTATTACATTTTCTTGTTGCAATTTATCACAGTATATGGTATATCACGATATTGATCTAAGCTGCAATGTATTTGGCAGTTATAATAACAACAAAAATACTTTGTGTATTGCTTTTATTGTATTTACATGTTCAGAGTAAACTAATATTTCAAACTAATTAAATTGCAAAGGGATTATTAAGCACAATAAGTAACACTTTACAGTAAAGAAGTCTCATTAGTAAATGTTAATGGATTAAATTCAACAGTGAGAAAATCCAGATTTAATACAGTTACTGTTAATATTAGTTAAAAATACAACTTAGTGTGGTTTAAACAGGATTAAACACAGCTGGCATTGCATCAGCTTCGTTTATTGCACCAATCAGACACAGAGTTTTCCACTCTAGTCATCTTCGTCTTGAAGAATCCCCCCTTCCACCCCTACTCCTTCCTTTCTCCTGACTGTGTGGCACGGCGGCCCAGTGGCTAGCACTGTTGCCTCACAGCAAGAACACCACCGGTTTTGCCCGGTTGGCGTTTCTGTGCTGAGTTTGCATGTTCTCCCCGTGTTCGCGTGGGTTTTCCCCGGCTTCCCGGTTTCCTCCCACCGTCCAAAGACATTCACCATAAGTAAACTGACTTCTCAAAAATAACATCTTAAGACATATCTCAAGCACGTTCACAGCAGGGGAGTTCTCGAGACCTACCTGAGCTCAAACTCCCCTCTCGCCCTTCAAACAGGAGGGAGCCCCTGGCTCAAGGATATTCTGAGCTCAGGGCTCTCTCCCGGGACAGCATGCCAAATACGTTTTATTTTCAATCTTCAGCTAAGTGTGAACTCTTGAAATTCTATTTGTTAGTAACTAATTTTAATAAAAACAATTATGACTTTGATTTTAACCTATAATTAGGTTTAAATGAGAGTTTAGTTTTTACCCTTATGCTATGTTGTGGATGTTTTTATCCACTATGGCGTGGATTATTATTCACTGTATTTTGAAGTGCCCATGATATTATTGTGCATGTTCATTATCACAGTATATTGAATTATGGTATGTCTAATCCTAAGTTTTGAAATGATGGTATTTTCTACGTTTTCTGAAGTCTATGAAAGCTTTGTTTGGTGAGCAAACTGAAATGTATTATGAATAAGCCGCTGTTCGTATAGTATTTTACATTGGCATTCACAAACATCACTTTTCATTTTTGAATGAACAGTCCATTGATTTATTTATATATATATATATATATATATATCATTAAAATTAATTTAAATTATTAGTCTAACTATTACTATTTGATCTATTAGTAGTTTGGAAAATAAAAATATAGATGTTACTTTTGAATAGTACTTTATATATATATTTATATTTATTTATAAGTAGAAAAATAAATAAATAATTTTACAATTCCTACACTGAAATTGTTGTATA
>CAIGQW010054520.1:190257-200538 GCA_903798125.1 Danio choprae
GAATTGAATAAACTAAATTGTCCGTAGTGTATGTGTGTGAATGAGTGTGTATGGATGTTTCCCAGTACTGGGTTGTGGCTGGAAGGGTATCCGCTGTGTAAAACATATGCTGGATAAGTTGGCGGTTCATTCCGCTGTGGCGACCCCTGATGAATGAAGGGGTAAGCCAAAGGAAAATTAATGATTGAATGTAGTCGTTTTATGTTTCCTTTGTGTATGTAAATGCTTGTGTGCTATGTATATGAACAAATATGCAAAAGTATAACAGGTATAACATACTGTAAGTGTTACATGTACATGACATGTACATGTAACATGTACAATACAAAGATTGTGTTATATCAATTTTGAAGTAGGCGGTTCATTCCACTGTGGCGACTCCAGATTAATAAAGGGACTAAGCTGAAAAGAAAATGAATGAATTTTGAAGTAATTATTAGATAACAATATGTAGAAAATCTAATAAAATATACAAAAGAAATATGCTTAATGACAAATTAATCAACAAGTGATTGATAGACACTGAGGTGCACTGTGGAATGATGTCATTCATTAATTTTCTTTTCGGCTTAGTCTCTTTATTAATCAGGGGTCGCCACAGCGGAATGAACCACCAACTTATCCAGCATATGTTTTGCGCAGCGGATGCCCTTCCATCTGCAACCCAACACTGGGAAACACTCATACACTCTCATTCACACACATACACTACGGCCAACTTAGCTTATTCAATTCACCTGTACCGCATGTCTTTGGACTGTGGGGGAAACCGGAGCACTCGGAGGAAACCCACGCGAACACGGGGAGAACATGCAAACTCCACACAGAAATGCCAACTGACCCAGCCTGGGCTTGAACCAGCGACCTTCTTGCTGTGAAGCGATGTGGAATGATTTGACTAAGGCAATTAAAAATATTAACATTCTGTACTGAGGAGTGTAAATATTATGTCTCTGGATATTGTGTGCTGGAGGCAGATGCTGGATTGAGCAAATATTATGAGGATGTGAGAAGCTGTTATAAAGTGGTGACCGTGATTGTGCCAGTAATGTTAATGGCTTTGTACACTTTAGCCATTATCCTGACTAGAGTTAGGTATTGTTAGAATGTTATCGATTTTGAAATGAGGCACATTATTGATGCAATATTTACAATTTACTTGAAGAAAAATCTTATTAAAAGTTCCAGATCAATTAAACACGCTTTATAAGTAGGCTACTTTATGCATTAACAAATAAAATTATCGATGATTGATTTCCAGTCTATTAGACCTTCACACTTCTGTATGCATGCTTTTGTTGTATAAATCAAAAGTAATTCAATTCAGTGTCTTTTAACATGCTACGCCTTCATCCGATGTTTTCAAGGATAAATTTGCATCTGTGAAAGCGAATAAAATGATTAAAAGCACATTAAACACTATGCAGTACACATGAAGTAAAACATTCACAAAGCTGTAGCTATCTTATAAAAACAGCAGTTGAGCTTCAGTTTGAAGAGAACAAAGCAGATTTCAAAAATCGAAATTGCAGTCAAATACGCATTTATTTTACGCATTTACATATGCAGCGGAGAGAAGGCTGTGTTTAGTTTCACCTCCAATTAGAAACAGAAACCAGTACTGAGCCGTTCATCTACACGTTCAAAAAAGTTGAACATACAACTAGAGCTGTGCGGTATGGGCAAAAGAAACCCATGACGATTTTCTTGAACAATATTGCGATTTTGGATTTAATCACAATTTTGTCAAACACAGATGTTTTACAGTGTGAATCTGAAACTAATTTCCAAAGGAAAATAATAAGATATTTCAAGAGTTCACACTTAGCTGATGATTGATAATAAAGCGTATTTGGCATGCTGTCCCGGGAGAGAGCCCTGATCTCAGAATATCCTTCAGCCCAGGCCTCCCTCCCGTTTGAAGGGCGAGAGGGTAGTTTGAGCTCAGGTACTCTCGAGAACTCCCCTGCTTGTGAACGTGCTGAGATATGCTGGCTAAGATTGTCTTAAGATGCTACTTTGGAGTAGTCAATTTACTTATGGTGAATGTCTTTGGACAATGGGAGGAAACCGGGAAGCCAGGGGAAAATCCACACGAGCACAGGGAGAAGATACTCCGCACAGAAACGCCGATCGGCCTGGTGAGGGGCAAAACCAGTGGCATTCTTACTGTGAGGTAACAGTGCTAACCACTTGGCTGCCATGCCGCCTGGTCAGGATAAGGGAAGGAGTAGGGGTGGAATGGAGGATTCTTCAAGACGAAGATGACTGGAGTGGAAAAATCTGGTTATTTATAGTGTGTCAGTATTTGTCTAATTGGTGCAATATACAGAGCTGAAGCGGTACCAGTCGTGTTCAATCCAATTAGAGCACATGATCCTCTCAAAATTTGTTTATAAATAAACCACACTTATCAAAGACCTGTAACATGTCTCTTAAACAGACATAAAGCAAAAAAATTTAAATCACCTTAAAGGTGAGGTAAAGGTGGAACAAATTGTCAAAAGAAGAACAGACCTATGTATGGCAAAACAAATAAACAGACTTGTGTCTGACAGCATTCTTTGACAGCATTCTTTTAATTTGATGTTTGTGAATCAACTACAGATGCTTGATCAAGTTGGTTGTGAGATCTTGTTTGCAACATATACATTTATTTGTTTATTTTTATTTTTGGGGGGTTTTATCTTTTTTCATCTTTAATGGATAGAACAGTATGGTCACACTTTATTTTGATGGTCTGTTTGTTGAATTTAAGTTACATTGCATCTACATGCCAACTAATTCTCATTAGATTATAAGTAGACTGTTAGGTTGGGGTTAGGGTTAGTGTGAGTTGACATGTACTTGCAAAGTTTCTTATAGTCAGTTAAATGTCTGCTGAAGGAGCAGTATCAAAAGATATTAAGCAGACAGTCTACTAATACTCAAATGGACCATCAAAATAAAGACCGAGAGTATTGACAGGAAAGCGTGGGGAGCAGAGAGAGGGGAAGAATTGGCATAGGACCTCGAGGTGTGAATCAAATTTGGGTCGCCATGAGCACCTTAATGCATGTGTCGACGCACTAACCACCACACCATTGCCACAGCCACAGTTATTACAATAATTACACTTTGCCATCGTTTTTAACCTAATGTAGCCAAACTTTTGAGCACTTCCCACTATCTCTATCTCTAAAATAGTTTTCAATAAAAAATAAAAATGTGCACACAGAAATTAATTCATTTTATAACAAGTATCCAATTCCAGAATCGATTCCCAAACCCAATCCTGACTCATGCGAAATAGATATGTTGCAGTGTAGTATAGGGCTGCACAATATATCGTTTCAGCATTGATATCGCAATGTGTGCATTCACAGTGATCACATGGCAGGATCTTTAATGTTGAGTTGTAATCATAGTTGACCAACACCACAGTTCAAAACACCAGAGTCACTGCAAATTTCTACCATACTGGAATCAATGTTTACCATTTGCATTTGTTTTTAAAGGCCTGAAATTTGACATAATCTCAACTGAAATATAAAGACAGGGCAGGGCATGTAGTAGCTCCTCCCATACTTAAAAAAACAGCCAATAGGGTTTTGTTTTTATCACCGCTTTATCAAGCACATCAAATGAAAAGCAAATGAAAGGGCGGGACATGCCAGATACTGTGGAGCATTTGATTGGTCTGAAGATTTGATGAGAAACTGAAGTACGAGGTGTTGTCAAAAAATCATTGATCCATTTAGAAACACTGGTTTAAAGGATATCTATAAGCTATTGTGCTCTAAAACAGAGACAAAAATTGCATTTAGAAGATATAAACATGATATACACAACTAAAGCTTGCAGTTTGTCGTGTCCGCCTAAATCAGGGGTGTCCAAACTCCCGGACACTGGGTCGGTGTCCTACAGATTTTAGCTCCAACTTGCTTCAACACACCTGCCAGGAAGTTTCTAGTATATCTAGTAAGAGCTTGATTAGCTGGTTAGGTGTGTTTGATTAGGGTTGGAGCTAAACTCTCCAGGACAGCGGGCCTCCAGGGCTGAGTTTGGGCACCCCTGATTTAGGCGGACACGACAAACTGCAAACTTTAGTTGTGTATATCATGTTTATATCTTCTAAATGCAATTTTGTCTCTGTTTTAGAGCACAATAGCTTATAGATATCCTTTAAACTAGTGTTTCTTAACCACATTCCTGGAAGACCACCAACACTGCAGGTTTTGGATGTCTCCTTTGTCTGTCACACCCATTTCAGGTCTTTCAGTCACTGCTAACGAGCTGATGATCTGAATCAGGTGTGATTGGTTAAAGGTGCAGTAGGTGATCTGCCAAAATGCTAACCGGTTAGCATAATATCTTTGAAACACAGTCCCTCTCCTGCCATCCAAAGCCATGCCTCCTGAAACACGAACGCGCACACCTTAAAGCTGACAGCAGACAACCCACGAGTTATGTCATTCACCAGTTAGAAAACTTGATTATACTTTATAATACAACAATTCCGAATGAAAAACTGTACTACATCTAGCACGTTTTGTGCAGCAAGCAAAACTTGTCATAATGTGCAATATTTCATGCATGCAAGCTAGGATGTCTCACTCTCTCACACTTTGTCCTAAAGCGACTGCTGTATGCTTAGTGGTTGTTTGGCGGGGTGCAGCAATTACACTTATTACTAAGGCATACTTGCATGCTATTTCAGAGCAAATATTCAGGAGCATCGTAAACAATATATAAGGGAGCGCGTCACAGGCTGCCATTGTTCAAAAATGAACCAATGTGAATATAAAAGCAACTTCACCTCAGTAAAGCAGGCTAGGCGGAATAGCGCTATTTACTGATGTTTGTTGTTAAACTAAATAAAAATCTACATAATCGATGCTGTAAAAGGTCCCTTATGAAACTGAAAATAGTCACATTGTTCACTGGAAGATTTCAGTGGCTAAACAACACTTGTGTGCATATATCCCATTCCATTCATAACACAACACAATCTACATCAGCTCTGTGTGACTAAAAGAGTTTTAAAACATAACATTACCTGTCTAAAAGAAATACTTC
Source organism: Danio choprae (assembly GCA_903798125.1). NCBI lineage: Eukaryota > Metazoa > Chordata > Actinopteri > Cypriniformes > Danionidae > Danio > Danio choprae. The sequence goes on from CAIGQW010054520.1 coordinate 195,316, forward strand.
AGCCATGGTGTCGTCCTTCCTCCAGCGTGCAAAACTAACTCTAATATTGATTCAGCATTTGATCAAAAAGTTTTGATTCAGCATTTGATTTTACCACGACTGTGACTGTCTCATGCACATGAATGCGCACACGTGCTCGCGCAAAAGGCGGATCTGCGTTAACAGAGATGCGGAGTTGTACAAATATACATTTCCTGACAGACAGTTTGTGCTACTTATCAGAATTATGGGAATTGTCGGCTCGACAATATTTAATTACATGAACATTTTTTTAGTTTTATGCCTCTCCCAGAATATAAAAAAACATATACATTACATAAATACTAAATGTATTTATATCTAAATACATTTAGACCATTTACTTTAATCATTACTAGTGGAATGTAAAGAGACTTTCAACCAAAAATGTTTCTGAAGACAATCACCTACTACTGCACATTTAAGGAGCAGGGCTTGACATTAACATCCGCAAACCTGCCAAATGCGGGTAGATTTCAGCTGTGGCGGGTTGGACAGCCACCTCCACTAGCCACTTTGACCTGTTGAAAATAATTTTTAAATTGCCAGTGCTGGCTCATAAACTGAAGTTCTAACTTTTAGTAATGACCGTTTGTCAATATGCGTGCAAATGCGATCAGCACGACTAATAACTGTTCATGCAGGCAAAAGAAAGCAGGTGAATACAGAATGAGATGATCAGGCGATTGGTGAGACAGGCTCTCCTCACTCACTGATGAGGGCTTCATGGTCGCGCATGAGTGCTTAAAAGCTCCCGCGTCCTTGCGCAAAGCAATCGTGCCTGGAGATGCAACTGGTGCGATTGGTTCTCTTTAAAATAGACTAGAAGCAAGCACCCATAGTCCTGTTGCTTTCAAGAGCTCCAGATTTGTTGTATGCAGCAGCGAATGCCGCTTTCACTTTAACCATTCTTTAAACAGATTATTAATGGGCCTAACATGCGCGCAACCATCCTTTCATTATCGCACAGTGTTTTTCGCCTTCTTTCTTTTGCTTATAGTTACTTTTGTCAGTATGTTTGAATTATCATCCTTTACAATAACATTGCTTTAATAGGAGATTAACTCTTCATTTATATATAGTTAACTAGTACCTTTAGCCTGGACAGACTAGTACTGTGCATTTTAGATACATGACAATAATTTTTTAATGAATAAATGATGAATAAAAAGTGTATGTATACAGATATATTTAGCTTGTTTTGACACGTTATTTAAATTTTGTGGCAAGGAAATAATTGTGACCGGAGAAAAATAGGTAAATCCTTAGTATTGAGCCCTGAAAATTCATGTGAAATAAAAACGAATTGCAACGTGACACTATGAAGCCACAACCCATTTGCTTATGCTCATTGAGCAAGCTCATACACGACACACAGAAAAGTTAAATGAATGAGGAGGCATCTGGACATAACACAAAATTGAAATCAAGTCATTTTAGCATGCCAAAGTCAAATGTATGCATGTAAAATATATTTTCTCAACAGCAAATTTGTGGCTAGTGAAAATGGCGAGTGGCTAGTAACGTTGGAAAACTACTAGCCACAGTGGCTGGTGATCAAAAAAGTTAATGTCAAGCCCTGTTAAGGAGACATGGAAAAATGTGCAGAACGTGGTTGAGATACACTGCTTTAAACTAACATACTGATACTAAAAATTGTAATTTCATGGGACCATTAAGGCCTGCGTCTATGTGAGCTTTTTAAGAGAGTTTAAAGCAATCACTTGCAAGAAATTCGTAACTTTAACAAAACATAATTTGACTGAATTATTTATACAATAAAGATGATATCGTTTATACATTTCTGTACCTGAATACTGTTAGACTCGGCAGAAAACCATTGTTTACGCACTGTTTATTTTGCTTTTATCTTTGCTCTTTTGTATTGTCTATGCTTGAAATTTGTTTATTTACCAATATCGTACAGCCCTAGTGTACTATATCGAGATCTTTATATCAGTGTTTTTTTAAATACTTGTGGTAATGTTGGTATATTGTATTCAGCCAATTGAGTGATATACAGTAATAGTGACCCGTTCCTTGTGTTGCAGTGCTTACTTGAGCTCAGGATGAGTAAAGATATGGAGGAGCTTTCTCCACTGGACGACTCGGGACACGGTGATGGGTCTGAGGAAGAAACAGAGGAGGATGACGAACCCAAAATTTGTCAAGTATGCGGCGACAAATCCACTGGCTATCACTTTAATGCCATGACCTGTGAGGGCTGCAAAGGCTTTTTCAGGTGAGTCAGTCAACACATCCGGAAAAGAGAAATTGGGAAAATTCACCCACCACAATGCCTTTCACGAAACCTGTACTGATAGAATGAGAAAATTGATTGAGATGCTTCTAGCGTGGTAACCAATTGCATTAAATATAAAATGTAGAAAATGTCTATTAAGGTTTTAAAAAATCATATTTCTTCTGTTGAACATATAGAAAAATATATAAGAATGTATTAAAGTTGCAGTATGTAAGTTTGACACCCAGTGGTTGAACTAGGTAATGCATTTCTGGATCAAAACAAATGCAAGCACAGGCTGCCAGATCGAGGACCAAATGGAGCGAATCTGATCGAGACTAAAGGCTGATTTAAGTCGTGTTCTATATAAAAGCAACGGCACGCAATAGAAGGAATATTTTCCATATTAAAAGGAGTTTTTGTTCTAACCAACACCTCAAATTGATATATTAGAAACGGCTTCTATTTCTTGCTGCTGAACAACAGAAAACTGACAATGATCTCCTCAGGTAAACCTCATTTGCTTTATTCAGTGTTAAATGCTAACAATGTGAGTTTGAATGCTATTTTACATGGCATTTATTGCCATACTACTGAAAGCAGCAGCAGCAGACAGTTTTCAGATCTTGAAAATAAAAAAAAAAAACGTTTGAAACTGAACTGTGATTTAAAACCAACACATATCAGTGATTCAGCATGTAAATTTAATAATGTTAAAGAGGGTTAATATGTATTAATTAGATTATAAACCTTACCATTTCGTGAGTGAGTGCATATTCTGTGCTTCTGAATGGCTGTATTAAAATTTCTGTCGTGTTTCGTCTGGTGCAAACAACCAAATTGCTTATCACTGCAAATCTCATCACATAGCGTGTTGTTAGGACACAGGGTTACAATGTAACCTGCTCACCTAATGTTTACGTTTGTAATATTCATAAATATAGAAAACAATTTCAGAAAAACAGACGATTGGACGTGCTTAAAGGTGCTGTACATGAGTTTTTGACTCTTCTAAAGCATAAAAATACCATAATATGTTTGCAGATATTTAAGAAACATGCTAAGTGAACATTCTTGTTTATCTGAAAAACAATGCTGAAGTCAGATATTCTGCTTTGAAAATGTCCATTACGTGCCGGAACGCTGTCTTTGTTTTGGATCCTTTAACCCACCCAATGCCATATCTGCATCTCATTTCGGAGTCTGCTACTGTCCACCGGAGGTCGTATTTGGGTCATGAGCGCATGCTTTGAGAGCCTTTCTGAATGAATGATTGAAATATGCTGTTTTTTTTTTGCTAAAAAATAATTGGCTAAAGTGGCATTGGTAACATATTATGGTATTTTTATGCTTTAGAAGAGTCAAAACTTACATACAGCACCTTTTAGCACGTCCAATTGGATGTTTTTCTGAAATAGTTTTCTATATTTACCAGGGCTATTAAATTATTAAATATTTTAATATATTATTCATGCAATTGATTGCATGATTGCCATGAGTTAATATGTGATTAATTGCAACTTAATTGCACATTGTACCTTAAATTAATATAATATTGCATTGAAACTGCATAAGAACAGCTTCAGGGACTGAAGTGCACACAATCAAAATATAATATTGTTTTAGGGGATGCACTGGAATGAAAATTGTTGGCCAAAGCATAATGAAGTATTTGGCCAAAAACCAAATACCAAACACCTTTCTTCATTTTAACCCCCATATGCATGAATTAAACACACAACTTTCACAATTTTGTCCTGATTTTCAAATAAAATAATTACTAAAAAAATCTAAATAAAAAAAAATTAAGAGTTTTGTTTATAACAAACAATGAACAAACTGTGAATATTCCAGCAAACAGTAGATCAATACAAAACTGAATATAGCCTAACTATAAGTAAGCAAACCTGTAAAATAAAAATATTTTTATGTATGTAATTTAATATTAAGCAAAATGCTCTTTAGTATCTCATGGACATTTAATGGCTTTTCTGAGGAAAAGGCTTCTGGTTTTTCTGAGGAAAAATATCATTTGGTGACATTGTTTACACGCTGTTTAGCTACTAACAAGCAGAAGAAACAGTGATTTAGCGATTACATGAAACATGATGCATTTAAACATGACAAACTGTTTCTTGATGTTCACAAAGCACCTTTAGTGATCTGTCATGGGACATTAGAGATGGTCAAAATTACATTTAAAATAGACAAAAAGCTGAGACATTAAAAAAAAACTTTAGATGACAGATGCACTGCAGATAATGCTTAGTGATGTTTTCTATGTGAACAGGAAAGACTCCATATAATAGTTCAAAATGAGTCTTTGGCTATGAGAAGGATTTTCTGCGTCAGCTGTATGCTTTGCCATTAAGTGACATTTTAAACTTGACATGCAACTTAAATTACATTGAAAAATGAATACAGATAACCAGTGTTTGGGGTAACACATTACAACAATATTATGTAACCAGTAAAATAACACATTACATTTAAAAATGAAGTAGTAATATTTGTGTTACTTTTAAAAAAAATGTAATGGGAGTTACTTTTTAGTTTCATTAATTAGCTTTTTTTTTTTAAATCTATTAACGTAGTCACGTTGAATCACGCACTTAATGAGAGAATGCGCTCCCCGCGGGAACAGACAGAAACCAAGATGGCAGAGCCTTAGATTTCTGTGATGGAAGTATTCTCATTATTCTGAACACATGGAAGAAAGGAAAAAGGGGATTGTCTCAGTGGACAGTGATTTTACTTCACTAATAAGACAAAACCATAGCGAAAAAGTAGCAAAAACATTGCTTTAAACTTTCATTAGTCTGTACATTCTGCATGTATAGCATTGGGGTCAGGATGTTCTCAGAAGATACCATTATCTTAAATCATTATTTTTCAGTGTTTTTTTAAAGGTAAATGAATGTGTAGGTTATACAGGGCATTGTAAATTGCAGAGCTCTTCTATA
>CAIGQW010054520.1:201791-221908 GCA_903798125.1 Danio choprae
GTGTGTGTGTGTGTGTGTGTGTGTGTGTGTGTGTGTGTGTGTGTGTGCGCCTAAATTTTGACCTTCTGAGGACATTTTTTGGTCTCCATGAGGAAAACGGCTCATGAAACACAAAGAATGAAGTATTTTGAAGGTGTAAAAATGCAGACCGTAGCGTTTGGTCTAGGGTTAGGGTTGGGGTAGGAGGATAGAATATACAGTCTTAAAGTACAGAATTAAAATCATAACATATGTCAGCTCCAATAGCCTAGTGCAGTGGTCACCAACCTTTTTTAGCCCAAGATCCCGAACCTCGCCCTTGCAGAAAGGCAAAAACTGACAAAAAAAAAAAGTAAATATTACTTTTTTTATTTTATTTTTTTTTTTATTGATGGAACCAATAAAATGTTTGACAATTCACCAGAATGACATTTGGAGTGATAAAAAGCAAGTAAAAGTGAGTGAGCGAAAAAAAAAAAAAGATACTAATAAAATTCCAATAATACTTCTAATAAAAAGGCAAACTGCTGCTTAGCCTACTGGATATTATTGTGAGAGCTTAGAGCCCGATCACACTGAATGAGTTGAGGTGAGAGGCCATTTAAAGCTGTTTTATATCAGAAGTTTTGCGAGCTGCTTATGTTTAATAAAAAAAAAAGTTCAGATGTTTTTACCTCATTATGCTGTAAACAAAAGCATGTTGCTCACCATGCACCTCGCTCCCTATTTACACATGCAAATCGCGCATCTACGTCTGAAGCAACGAGCTTGAGCAATCAAGACACAATATCAGAATGAAATTATGTAATGAAAATAAAAACAGAGGGTGGATTAAGAAAAATAAAGAGAGATACATCACTTGAGATGTAATAATTAATCTTGTCATTTTCGGGATCTACCAGTCGATCACGATGGACAGGATGGCAACAACTGGCCTAGTGGTTAGATGTACAATTCCAAGTTCAATTCCCGACTTGAGGTCCTTTGCCAGTCCTGTTCCCCTCTCTCTGCTCCCCTCACTTTCCTATGTCACCTTTACTGACCTATACAATAAAAGTGAAAAAAATCATAGCATATGTGAGAAGTTCTCATAAAGATAACTATCTGTTCATTCGTTCATTCATTCGTTCCTACATTCTTGCCCATATGGAGGATTCCTCTTGATATGTTATCCGTTCTATTGTATTGTATTGTATTCTATTCTATTCTATTCTATTCTAATGTATAAGCTTAATATGAGATAAATATGTCTGCAGTCCTGTTCTTATATTTGCTTTCTGACATGGTTACGAGCAAATTCAAATGTAACATTTTGTTTTTAATTCATAATACTATTAAGCAATACGAATGTAATAATATGATTTATAGAAATGCATGTAAAATGTGATAATTTGTGTTTGTTTAATTGAAGCATTTAATAAAACGAGATAGACAGCATTCTTTGTGTTTCCTGTTTACAAAAAAAAGCCTCGAAATGGTTTGAAAAAAAAAATGTCCACGTGGATGTGAAAAAGCATATATGAGCAATATTGCTCTTGAAAACACATTAAATTAAATGTCTGAGAACGGTAGACAGCCATGCTCTTATATACGTGCTCTTTTACTTTTTCTCCAGTCCAGTAAGAGTGAGATTAATTCACATGACCGTGTGTTTATTTGTTTGTTTCGGCAGACGTGCGATGAAGCGACCGGCACAGCTCTGCTGTCCGTTTCAGAGCGCCTGTGTGATCACCAAGAGCAACAGGAGACAGTGCCAATCCTGCCGGCTTCAGAAGTGCCTCTCAATAGGCATGAAGAGGGAGCGTAAGTTTAATTGAGCTTTACTTGTCATGTTCCCTTAGCTGCTCTCTCACAGAACTGGCTCTCTCTGCACGCTTTGATTTTCAGAAACACCCTCAGATTAAAGCGGTAAGCCAAGAGTGTGTCGTATCCAGTTAGAGCTTGAAAAGTCAGAAATGTTTGGTTGTTTAAATGGTTGTTTATTAGCCGTATAGTACCTAGAATGGCTAATGCTACTCCTGCAAAGTCATTTGTGCTAGATAGGAGATGCAACATGCAATACTAATATAAAAGTGTTCATTTACTGTCATGTATAAATCTGCAGATATAGCTATAGTATTGGCCTAACCTCAGTAAATTAATTTAAACCCAGCAAAGACACATCTAAAAAATATCATATAGGGGAACATATTTTTAGAATTTATTTAATTGTTTTATTTTATTTTGTGCAACCACAAAATAACTTTTGCTCATAGCTAATTTGTAAGTTCTTATTTTGCAACCATAAAACAGCATTGCTAGATGTTGCAGGGTGGTTTTTAAAGGAAATAACCTTAAAAAAAATCACTTGTACAGGTTTCCTCATGGTTATTTTTATGTTTTATGTAAGAATGTTCTAACGTGGTTAAACAAATAAAAATAACCTAAATATAATCCATACAGAATGTTTTAGGTTGTTATTTTGTATAACTAGCTTGAGAGAGAGAGAGAGAGAGAGAGAAAGAGAGAGGTACAGTAATCTAGGTACAGTACATCCAGGTAACGCATCCAGGTACAGTATCATTTTCATTCAATCAGGAGCAGTCTCTTACGGAGCCAATAATATGTTGAATTATAACATTTGAATTATTTACATGTGTCGTTTAATAAAACTGTATGTTATATGCCATTTAAAGTTGTTGTTTTTTTTACTTGAATGTCGAACACTATATGTGTTTTAAAATGAAATAAATATCACAAAGATATCTGAATCTGTTCGCTGTATACTGTTCCTTAGGAGATAATTTTTTTTTAAAGAGGCTATAACATGCCTTTGAAAGTTTTTATTTTGTTTATTGGGTGTAATAAGTGAAGGAAATTTGAATTAAATACAAAAGTAATCCCACCTAATATTTGTGTTTAAATTAGATAAGGTTAAATAACCTTTTTGTGAGACTGTGCAAAAACTATACTGTACTTGCATTATTATGAATGGGGAAAAGTGTGTCAGCATGGCCGTCACAGCACATGAAGTCCTGCCTTTCAGTCAGAATACCCAACTGCCAATCGTTGTAGCACTTTGAGGGGGAGGGGTCTGTACATTTTTGTTATATGACACTGATAAACATTTTAAATAAGCATGATTACAATTTTGAGCAATATAATCGTGATTATGATTTTTCACATAATCGAGCAGCCCGTGTAGTTTTCTATATGTTTATGTAGTTTTATTTTTAGTTATTTCAGCACAACAAATTAAGCTAAATGAAATATGAGAAACATTCCCTTTATGAAATAAAACTATTTATGTATTTTTTGGATAATCTGTGAAAAATGTATCGAACACAAAAGAACTGCAGTAAAATGTATTTTTAATGAATGGTTTTCTTTATTGGAACGTTTAATATACTGAAAGATAAAGTTTTGCATCACTATTTCTATTAATCCCACACTTCAGCTTAAGACCAACATTTTTAAAAGATTGAGCTAATTATAAAAGGCAAGTTTCTGGCTCTGGTCTGATGAGTCACATTAATTTGTCACATTAGTGCTGAAGTGTATAATGTTGCATAGCAACTGTACACTACGTAAATGTCACAACACACAAGAGAATATGCCATAATGGAACACCAACGCTAAAAGACTTTACAACTGTATTTTATAATTTGCAGTATTTCAGTGAACATAAGAGTAATAAGCATGATTTTAGTTTACCACACACCATAATAACCCAGTTTGTTTTTGATCATCAGTGATCATGTCAGATGAGGCGGTGGAGAAGCGGAGGATGCAGATCAGGAGGAAGAGGATGCAGGACGAGCCTGTAACTCTCTCTCCTCAACAGGAAGCTCTCATACAAGAGCTGCTCACTGCACACAAGAAAACCTTCGACATGACTTGCGCCCAGTTCATTCAGTTCCGGGTAACAGATTTGTTTGTCTGCTGCAATATTTCTTTGTTAAGTCAGCCTTTGAGCTTTACTGTATGTCCGCAGCCTTTAGATCGGGATCAGCGGTCTATGTCAGAGTCGAGTCCAGACACAAACGGCATCCGGATCGGTCACAGACCCATCACTGAAGACCCAGTGCAGTGGGTCTTCAACCTCACCTCGCACTCGTCCAATTCCTCCAGCTTCCAGAGCCTTGACAGTAAAGAGAAGAAGCACTTTAAAAGTGGCACCTTCACCTCTCTGCCACACTTCACAGACCTCACAACTTACATGATCAAGAATGTCATCAACTTCGGGAAGATGCTAACAATGTTCAGGTGAATACTGCCAATCTTATCTAATGGTGACTGGATATCACATTTATATCCCAGGACAATCCTGTGCTTAAATTCGAAAATTACAATGTTAGCCTAGTGTTCGGTGTGTCGACATATAGTCCAACTGTGCTGCCGGTGTCCTGACTCCAAGCAAAGTCCCTTTAAGGCAAGTAATGTCACTTGGCGGCCATTTTTGAAACGCCTCTCGGGCAGTATGCTCGGGCATTCTGTTTGAATGGGGAATCATCAAATTCTCCAAAATTGCTTTCCAAGCTTACAATTAAATTTCATAATAGGAATCACCAATAAAATGAAACAACAGCTTTCTCTTTCGCTTCATTTCGAAATGTTTGAATCACACAAAATCTGCAGAAACTCACGCCTGGTCCAAGCCCTCATTCGCCATATTGACTGTTACACTTTTCCCCATTCAAAACTATATGAGTGACATGTCTATTGTATTCTATAGTCTTTGCTTCAAGTCCCAACTCGTAGACCAACTTCATTTCCTGTCATTTTCTTATTATAATAAATCAAAAAAGCCAATAATAACTCTTAAAAATAACGTATGTTAAGTTAATCCACTAAAAAAATTAGTTTTGCTACTCTTCAGTCAAAGTCTGAGCATTTGCTTCTGCGTTTTAAGTGGCGGGTCATCTCTGTTGACGTCAGTTTGACTGCTTCAGACACAATATTCTTAGCCACGCCCCTCTAACTGTTAGTTTACCATGAGGGAAGGATGTGTAAAAAGAAAACCCCGCCCCCCTACTCAATATTCAGTTTTAGTTGCAAGTACGTGAACATACTGAAATCAAAGTCTCAGAGAGCAACTTCCGGTTCACGCTAACTTTAAGGTCTATATTTTGAGTTCAAAATTTTTCATTGCGGAACAACTTTCTGACATGCTGCCTAACTGCCCTATCAGGTGGTGACTCTGAAGGCAGCATTTGTGTGCAAAGTCACCAAATTTACCATCTGTATAATCTATAAACTGTGTTTTCATTATCCTGTGTAAATGCGCAGTATTTACACATTTTGCAACATCTATACTATTAAATTGTGAAAAAAGTAAAAGTGACAGTTTCAAGAAAGCAAGTATGGGTAATATATTAAACATCAAGTCTGTAAAATAAACTATTAAAAGTGCTGATGATCACCAGTCTTGTGATTGTAAGTGTTGTATTGTCGTCTTCCAGGTTGTATTTCAGCTTTAATGCGCTTTTTAAATAAATAAAAAAACAAAGCAGCTGCTTGCCATCGCAACAGCAATTAGGTCGAATGAACAGCCGATCGCTTTCACTCTTTAAAATGGCCGAATCGTGGGGCTGTTGCTGGGCGCTGCTGTTGCAATGGAAAGTTCTATTGAATGTCGACTCTTGGTGATTCTAAGCTCTTTGATGTTAGGATGGAAACCCAGCTACAGTTTACGCCAAATACCATGGTTAAGCTATGGTTTGAGCAGCATGGTTCATTTGTGCTCACCATGGTTTTTAGTTTATTTATTTACATGTAAATCTAATATGTATAAAAAATGTATGTGTGTGTTGCTGTAGGTGCTGTATTTCACCTTCTTTAAGCTGATATAAGTTAAACTGATATAATGTCAAAACTGATGGTTTAGTGTTTTTATTTTAGCTACTTGACTCATACAGGTTTATAATGAAACTGTTGTGCTCTGGACAGGGCTCTGGTTATGGAGGACCAGATCTCGCTGCTGAAAGGCGCCACCTTTGAGATCATTCTGATTCACTTCAACATGTTCTTTAATGAAGTGACGGGAATTTGGGAGTGCGGCCCCCTGCAGTACTGCCTGGATGACGCCTTTCGAGGTGAGGCAGTTAACTGGTTTATTTGAAGGCTATGTTTCATGGAAAATTCTGAATGGGAAATAAAAATGTCCTTGCTCTTTTAAATAGCATTTGGGAAGTATTTGAAAAAGAAATACAATTTCAACTGGGAAATGGAGGCCACTTGAATGGTTTGTGAGCACAATTAAGTGCACACAGCATGCCATATTATCTGATAATTGTAGAAAATAATTCCAAAAGCCGTATTGTAAAGCCACATAAAACAAAAATATGATGTATATGCAAGTTCAGCAGATAATCAGCTGAGGTGACGCAATGGCGACCAGCGAGACCTAGCTGTCACTCAAGTGGCCATGCCCTTAATTATGCAGACTTAATATAACTTAATATAAACGAAACAGATGAGTTATAAAAAAAAATTCACCCCCTCACAGTTGTCATGAAGGGTAATATTAGCTATATGCACCAAAACCATCTTTTGTACCAGGCTGTAAACGTGTTTTTATCAGCTGTAAAATGCAATTTAGCATTGCAGTCAGTGAACATCTGGAGTTCCTGGAGCCAGCCCCCAAAGGTGAGTCGATGAATTGCAATTTCAGTTGCTTCCGTATTGGCATAACAAGGGAGAGTGGGGTGTTGCTGCTTGGTTACAATCTGCTGCTCAGCTAATGTTTACATTTGTAATTTTTATATTATTTGCTCATTAAAAACAACCTAACGTGGTTTTTTATATCTCTGAATCTGTGTCTCATTTCGGAGGGTGCTGCTGTCCTCCAGAGGTCGCATTTTTGGCAGTGTCCTCATACTAAAGCCTTCAAGATTTAAATGAAATACGTTGCGTTTTCCACCAAAGCAAATCAGAATGCTGAAATATAATTGGGTAAACTGGCAGTGGGCAGGTTATAGAGATCCAAACAAATATAGACGTTCTGATACAGAACTCTATAGACGTGCTTACTTAGCATGTTTCTTAAATATCTGCAAACATATTATGGTATTTTTGTGCTTTAGAAGAGTCAAAACCTTTCATACAGCACCTATTCTCTTAGTTCAACTTGTTTTGTGGAACAGGCCTCTGGGTTGTGTCATATGTTAGTGGTCAGTGGTTCTGGAGTCTTGTAATGAAGTGTAAAGGAAGACATTGTAATGCGCATTGGTAGTTCATTGTTCATTCTACTCGATGAGCATTTCAAGTACAATACCTTGTTAAGCTGAAGCGGAAGCAAGCAAGGTAACCATAAGCACAGAAAATAGGAGCATTTTCTCTGTTTCTGCCCCCTGCCATGGGCATAGAGCTCCTGCTAAGAGGAGGAAGAGGAGAAACAAGTGGGACAAACCAACCCCCTGTGGCACCAGAGAGGTGTGAGACGCACAGCAGGGAAATATCTGAGGATAATGAGGGAGATTGCAGTGCTGCGGGGGGAAAAAAGTGAACAGAACAACCAAGCTTCCTTTGAATTGATGCTTTAAAGCCATTCAAGAAAGCAATTCCTGCCTTACTTTTTTTAGTACATGCGTCAGTCAGTGTGTTTTTGCTTTAAATGCACTTGAGTCAGTAAAACTTTCATGGTCATTTGTGACTTCATTGTGAAACGAAAGTTACAATCCTCTTTTCATCCTTGGTGTGATGTAAAAGCTTCTAAAAATGTAGGCTTGGACCGATCTATAATAGAGAACTGGATGTCTCATGATGTCATGAAATATGAAGTTACTACGCTGCCATGTTGGTGTTCCCTACTATGCTCAGGCGTTCTCCTGAAATAATAGGATATTGTATGATTTTTAATGAGAAAGCATTGACCCTTTACAAGACACCCGTTTACATATGAAACCTCCATTGGCCTGTCCCATGAAGCTGGATTACACCATTACTTTTAGTTTTAGGTTACATGAAGGCAGCTTGACTTTCATCACTTTTGTTGCCATGGTATTGTGGAACAAATGCGATGAGATAAGATGAGATGAGCTGAACTACCTTCATGATACATGAAACACAGAATTGGTGCAGGCTAAACTGAAACGTAACTGGCTTCATGGTACAGGCCCCGTGTACCGTCCGATGTACACAACTGTCCTAAACATGGACTTATTATTTATTGGGGATCGGGAAGCATTTATGCTATTTATAAAATAAACTGTAATATTCAGAAGAAGATCTAGCAGATCAAGAATGACATGTTTCTTTTCTTGGTTAACAGCAGGTGGCATTGATGGATTATTTGCACAATAATTTATTTACACAAATTTAAGCATGAGGCTTTGACTTGTTAACATCTCACTGAATACAAGTTTTTCTGTGTATGTACTTACAGCTCTTTCTGATTTGGTTTATATTGATGTGTTAGAATTAAGTGTTTGTTTAGCCAAGTACATGCGTGATGATGCCAATACAATTTAAAGAATGTAAAAGTAAATGAATGAATGTAATTGTATTTGTATATGACTCTATGTTCTGCTTTAAACGAACTTGATACAAGCCTTGACTGGTAACCAATGCAGTGAGATAATTACAGGTGTTACATGGGCTCTCTTGGACTCATTGAAGACCAGATGAGCTGTAGCGTTCTGGGTCATCTGTAGAGGTTTAAGGGTGCAAGAAGGGAGTCCAGCCAAAAGAGCATTACAGTAGTGCAGCCTAGAAATGACAAGAGCTTTGACTAGAAGTTGTGCAGCATGATCTGTTAGGAAATCTCTCATTTTTTTTCAGAGCTGTGTTAACAATGTGCTCTTTGAAGGACAGCTGATCATCCAGGATCACCCCAAGATTCCTTACTGGTTTACATGGGGTGATGATCCTAGTTGGGTTGAGAGGGCACATTTCCATAGGCACAGATTCTCATTTTCTGTCCGTCTTAGTACATGGTGGATTAGTACATTTCCTTGCTTTCATGTTTTGTTTTTTCTTACTGTAAAACCAATATAAATATTTCAGAAAATGAACCATGTGACATAACCAGGGCTCATAGTAGCATTCACAAAAGCTCCAATCTCCATTGATTTTCTCTTTGCTTGTCAGTGCTATTGAGTTTCTATAGTAGCATTGCACACTGACTAATTGTTCTTCATCTCCACAGTCACTAATAGGCAACTAAAAGCCTGGAAACGGGCTCTTGCTTTGAAAGTCTTTCTCCATGTTATTACCCCAATAACCCTATTCATAAAGCTGTCATTCACAACAGCTCTTCTTTATAATTAAGACTGGCATTCATTGGCAGCACATGTGAATGAATGACCCTGCCATAGGAATGGTCATTAAAAAATTTCTACCAATCCTCCATAAATGTGGATTAACTATTTGTATATTTAACAGATTTGTGTAAATATCCTGGGAAAAAAATATCTTAGTGCTGATATACTAAATTCTAAATCATATTTGAGGATGAATTGATTATTTGCAGGCTGCACGGTGGCGCAGTGAGTAGCACGATCGCCTCACAGCAAGAAGGTCGCTGGTTCGAGCCTCGGCTGGGTCAGTTATCATTTCTGTGTAGAGTTCTCCCCGTGTTCGCGTGGGTTTCCTCCGGGTGCTCCGGTTTCCCCCACAAGTCCAAAAACATGCGGTATAGGTGAATTGGGTAGGCTAAATTGTCCGTAGTGTATGAGTGTGAATGAGTGTGTGTGGATGTTTCATAGAGATGGGTTGCAGCTGGAAGGGCATCCGCTGCGTAAAACATATGCTGGATAAGTTGGCGGTTCATTCCGCTGTGGCGACCCCAGATTAATAAAGGGACTAAGCCGAAAATAAAATGAATGAATGAATGATTATTTGTCAAAGGATTTCCTGTATTAGAAAAGAGCAACCTTATTAGCATTAAGCATTTCAGTACTATTATATCATTTATTTTTCCATATATTGAATTGGCCTAGGTCGACACGGTGGCTCAGTGGTTAGCACTGTCACCTCACAGCAAGAAGGTAACAGGTTCAAGTCTCAGCTGGGTCAGTCTGCCTTTCTGTGTGGAGTTTGCATGTTCTCCTCGTGTTCGTGTGGGTTTCCTCCGGGTGCTCTGGTTTCCCCCCACAGTCCAAAGACATGCGGTATTGGTGAATTGAGTAAACTATATTGGCTGTAGTGTATGAGTGTGTGAATGAGTATGTATGGAAGTTTCCCAGTACTGGGTTGCAGCTGGAAGGGTATCCGTTGTGTAAAACATATGCTGGATAAGTTGGCGGTTCATTCCGCTGTGGTGACCCCTGATGAACAAAGGGACTAAGCCAAAGGAAAATGAATGAATTGGCCTATATATTCCATGGTCTGTTGAAATTCTTGATTCTGAGTGGCTGGAAGGTGTGCTTTCAATTCATTGAAACGCACAGGTAGTTCCACTGCGTTTTGATGGCAGTTTGAAATAAATGTGCTTTCACCAAAGATTAATAGTAACAATAGCAATAGCTACAGAGTAACAGTTGCTGAAGCCATCCATTTTCTGTACTGCAAGTGCATGTTAAACAGCTACTAAAACAGCACTGTTCTTCTCTCTGATGTTGAGCTCATTGATAATCAATGAACGTTGATAATCTTAGGTGTTGTACTGGAGAAAATGTGTAAACAATGTTCTCTCACCAGTCATATGTTGAAACAAATACGCATTTCTGAAACTGCATGATATGGCTGCATTCTTTTCACATTGAAGCTCACAGCACCAGTGAATGGAATGTTTTATTTCATTTGTTTAGTCTTTAATGTGTTTACAATAATGTCATTCTATTCAAAGCCACATTAAGAGATGCATTTAAGCCTTGAAAACTTTGAATGCCTTTGCATGTGTTGAATGATTGATCATTTTGCGTGATCAATTCCTTTGCATAATATCTATTTTATCGTTTTATTATTACACACTGTGTGGAGTATGCATGTTCTCCCCGTGTTCGGGTGGGTTTCCACCGGGTTCTCTGGTTTCCCCCACAAGTCCAAAAACGTGGTATAGGTGAATTGGGTAAGCTAAATCGCCCGTAGTGTATGTGTGTGAATGAGTGTGTATGGATGTTTCCCAGTGATGGGTTGCAGCTGGAAGGGCATCCGCTGCGTAAAACATATGCTGGATAAGTTAGTGGTTCATTCCGCTGTGGCGACCCCAGATAAATAAAGGGACTAAGCCGAAACTAAAATGAATGAATGAATGAATTATTACACACCTAATTTAATTACTTTCAATGTTATACATATTTCTTCAATTTTATCAAAATAAAAATACATGTTAAAACTTTAAAACAGAATAAAGTGTGTAGTTGGACTGGAAATAAAGTATCTACAGTGCTCAGCATATATGAGCACACCCCTCACAAACCTCTCATTTAAATTCATATTTCCTATAGGATGATTTACTATATTATATCTGTGCACATACATTAGTTTAGTCAGTACTGAAGCCAAATCTGGAGCTAATCTAACAAAATAACTTACGATAATGGTTCAAAAATTAGTAGCCCAAATTTCTATTAGGGAAAAATATTAAATAAAATTTTCAAAAATAGCAAAAATCAAGAGAAACAAAAAATATATTTAACTTTGTTGAAATGTTGTAGTGTGTCATTTTTATTTTCAATATTTTGCATGAATTTAAATGTATTATCTTTCCATTTCTAAAGATGTTCTGTGATTAAAATATTATTTGAATAAATATATCTGTTTAATAAATCTGCTTTGTTCAAATGCACCAAAATAAATTACCCATATTCACTGAGAAATGGATAAAAATATTCATTTTCAAAATAAGGTGTACTCATATATGCTGAGCACTGTATGTATAATTTCATTAGACAATGCTAGCCTATTCATAAAGCGTGTTTAATCGATCTGGTCTTTTTAGTACAATGTTTATTTATTTATTTGGTAAATTATTAAAAATCGTGCTAAAAATCTCAGTATTAGATTGAAAGCTGAGCAATATCAGCTGTTCGATGTCTGTATCATGAGATTCAATGGGGACGAGAACTAACATAACTGACAAAAATATTGGGCTGCAAAGAGAAAAACTCATTTTAAATTGTCCATACCTTAGCAAATAACCATGGAGTAAGTTGGAAAATCAACGGCTTGCCGGGCGTTAAAGGATTTTAATTGCCTTTATGCTGCACGTCAGACAGTTTTTTTGTCTCCACATTGTTCATTTAAAACCATTTATTATCACTTACATATATTTTTGTTAGTTCATTTCAGGTAGACAACATTTCTAGTTCTAAGTTTTGTTTATCTGGTATTTACAAGGGTGTAACTATCACAACATCAGGGAAAATGTTGTTGATTTAAATCACATCTCCCGCATTTACATATATTTAGGTGATTATATATTGAGTGATACAAAATTCAGGGGGAAAAATAGACAGATTAAACAAATTTAATAAAGCTAATCTAAAAACTTTATGAACTGCATGCACTGAGTCACTATTGTGTAATATCAACTGCAGACAGACAACAGCTAAATGAATATGTAGGCAAACTATAAGAAGATATTGATCATTATTTCATTGTCTTTCATGCATAAACAACCATCTTTAGTTAGTAATAAAAAAGCAATGACATTTATGGTGCTATTCTGTGCAGCACAAATTCCTAAACATTAGACGAACATCAACAGGTGTGGACATTCTATCTGACAGAAAATATGATTATTCGGACCTGAGCTAATATACTGAATCCACTAACTCGCATGTTTTTTTTTTATACATGTTGCTGCCTGGCATTTCAACCACAATTACCTGCTCATTAGAACTATCGCAAAGTTATTTTTAGAGCACGCCTGTAAAGTTACCGGTCCAAATCGACACATACACACACACACACACACTCACTTTCTCTCTCTCTCTCTCTCTCTCTCTCTCTCTGTTCATACTTTATCCATGGCATTGATGGTGTAATAAAGCAAGTACTGCACTGTAAAAAATGCTGGGTTTCACACAAATCCTTCATGTTGTCCCAACGCAAATCGATTAAGCTAACATAATTTTTTGTACAAATTTAAGTAGATTGAAAATAAAACAATTTCCAAACGTTCCCAAAAAAAATGTAACAATTGTGTTGTTTCAACTCATTTTAAGTATGTTTGATCAAGCAACAAAATACATTTTTGTGTGTGTGTGTATTACAAATAGCTTTGTTTATAAGAATAAAGCTGAAAATATTTCCGTTTATATCATTAACATGTAATTTTGGGTAGTTCTTCGTGTTTCATGTTGTGTACTTTACCTCTTGCTTTGAAGTCATTTACATATACACTATAGCAGTGTTTCCCAACCCTGTTCCTGGAGGCATATACAGTACACATTTTGGGTCTCCCTGATCTGACCCAATCATTTCAGGTTTTGGAGTCTCTTCCAATGTTCTGATGATTTGGTTCAGGTTTGTTTGAATAGGAAGAGGTTGAAAATGTGTACTGTGCCTTCAGAAACAGGGTTGGGAAACACTGCACTATACATCCTGCATCACTCCTAACCCATCATTTGTTCTTTTCCCATTCATTCCTTTGCTGATGACCAGCTGGTTTTCAGCACCATCTGCTGGACCCAATGATGAATTTCCATTACACACTGCGTAAGCTGCGTTTGCATGAGGAGGAGTATGTGCTGATGCAGGCCCTTTCACTCTTCTCACCAGGTACTTCAAGTAAAGCTGAATAGCACACACATGAACACACACACGAGCTGTTGCTTTACATCTGACTTGTGTTTTTGTCCACAGATCGCCCTGGTGTGACAGACCACAAAGTGATCGATCGCAACCAGGAAACACTAGCGCTCACCCTAAAGACTTACATCGAAGCCAAGAGAAACGGGCCAGAAAAACAGTAAGAGCACATTCTTCATGCCATTTCCCTTTTGACTTTTAGCTATTGTCAGATTTATCTCACTTCACGCTCCATAATGTTTAAAATTCACAGTTAGTACAGGCTATTCATTCACCCTTTACATCTCTAAACCCTGGGTTAATGTCTCTATTAGCATAGTTGTGCTGTTAATGTCATTGGTTGGATGGATGACTTGGGAAAAGGCTGTAAAAAAGGAAACCACTGCATCAGCTTGTTACACCTAAAGTTGATTTATTACAGTTTTCAGTAAGAAATTAAGCTAAAAATCATATTTTTTTAGGTGAAACCATAGTATTTCATAGTAGTATATTTTTAAGTTGCTTATAAGTATTTTTTTTTATAAAGTTGATCCAATAGTTGTGTTGCAATCCTCATACAGTGTTTTTCCTCGACATGGTAGGATGTGTTTTGGCTTGGTATAGCTCAATTTTGGGGGCTTTTCCACTGCATTTTGTAGTATGGTTTTTATTTTTAGTACCACCTCTGGTGAGGTTTCAAGCAAGCTGTACTGTTACCAAATTTGATGTATACACTGCTGATTACCAATTGGTCCAAAACAACACTGCAGCGTCATTGGATTTGTGACACAAGACACCAAATGACTAGAACTAATTTATACCATCGCAAGAAAAAGAAAATGGGAGCATTTTGATTTGTAGAAAAGGTCCAGACGTTCCTCTTGTTGGTTGCAGATCCTGACCCAAATTGAAAACGTTTTTCAAGAAGGAGATAGAGACAATACCTTCCACTTTAACCAAACGGCTGTGGAAATGCAAAGCCGTGCAAAACTGAACCAAAGTGAGCTGAATCCTATCGTACCGCACAGTGGAAAAGCAGCTATAGTGTACTATGTTATACAAGTTATATTGAATAAAATGTTTAGACTAAACACATTTATATTTTTCCTTTGTGTGAATTATAGGAGTAACTTTAAATTAACTGTAAACAATGAGTCTTTTTTAAAATGGTTAAGGTTTTAAATGGTCTCATGGTTTAAAATGGTTTAAATCTTAAATTATTCTCCTCACAGTTCAGCCATTGAATATTAAAATGCAATTTACTAAAATCAACAAACTGCTTTCCGCAGACCATGACGAATAACTCCAAAAACAAAAAGAAAACAATATGGACCAAGCATAATTTAATTCATTCATATTTGATAAAAATAAAGCCCATAAACACACATCTAAGTTTTCACTATGTAAATGGATTATTTGTAGTGCAACATTATTAATTGAAATTATTTGTTTCCCTTTTTTTGTTTTGGTAGTGAATCCAATTATTTGAAATGCAGTAGTCAAGCGTGGATAAAATTAGTACAATAAAATAATGGAGAAATAGTGGAGAAATCTGTTTAATTACTACTCAAATGTTGAAGCTACTGTTCATTTACAACACACAGTGTTTTTGTGACTCCCCAAATATAAGACACATAAGAGACTGCTGAGCATCTAGTCGTAACGTGGCTCCAGAATAATATTTGGGAGTAGTGGCGCACTGGTGCCAACAAGTTCTATAAATGGTGGCACCAGCACCTGATTTGGCAACACTTCACATGTATATTGCATGTTTTGTCTTTTTTAATGCACATTTGACTGCTTGAGTTGACTAGCAGTATCTTTATCTAGAGTTAGTGGGTTCACTCAGATTGAACGGACTCTTCATGAACAAACGTGTGCACCACTGCAAGCTCAGGTTTAGTACTGTTTCACCATGGTTAAAAGTGGCCTGGCTATATGGCTTTAATGGTATTTGCTATAAAAAACAGTAGATATTTAGAATAAATCGAAGCTATAGTTAATCAAAACTTCAACTATAAACCTAGTGTATTTTTGTCATGCAAAATTAAATAAATGTTAACTAAAAGAAAAAGTAAAAAGAAATGATCAAGTGGTTTAAAAGCCTTTCAGGAAATAGTTTGCAAAAAATGCAGCAATATTAATGGAACATTAAAGCTGCAAGCAGGTATAAAAGGGACCTCGCACCCGGGCTCACTGCTGCCCGGTGGCCTTAGGATAACAGAGAACAGTGGACTAATAATTTAAGTTAATGATACTGGTATGAATTCAAATACACAAATGCCAATTTCACTTAAATTACACAAACTGCTTCATAATTGATTACATTTAGGATTACTAGTAAATCCATGGCAAATCTGAATATAATGTTTCTTCTGCGTTCTTCTCCGTCTCATGCACAGACATTGGTTGCGTTGGTGCAGCTTTCAAAGTGTACCTAACTGTGGACAGGTTAGTTTGACCCATGTGCATTACCACCCATGTGCACTACGGCAGAGTACCACAGAGTTGACTTCTTCAGATTGAACGTTCACTCTGTGCCTTTGTACAAAGACCATCCACATAAACATCCGTATACACTCCTGATGAAGACAACTGTATCAAGAGGACACATCTGTGACACACCAAGCCGGCCAATGTTGAGCATCTGTTGCACTAGTTTTTGTAATGGGTGGGGAATATAGGCTGTCAATACCTGTTTTTACAGACACACAATTTCTTATGCATAGGCGCAGAATACACATTAGTTCGCAAGTCACATGTAGTGCTTTGGCTGAGATGCAGCCACTCTGTTTTCCATGAGTGTTGAGAATGTCAGTAAGGTTTAATCTCAGATAAAAGGTGCTGTACACACTAGCCTCAGACCAGATATTGTCCTCTGGCCTAGAGGCAACAAGCAGGTGGTGATCATAGAACTAACAGTAACCTGGGAAGTAAGAATGGAGGAGGCCCATGAACACAACCTCAAGAAATACCAAGGTCTCAAACTTGAAAGCCAGGAAAAGGGATGGAGGGCTTGGAATTTACCAATAGAGGTTAGTTATAATGGGTTTGATGGGCAGTCACTCTGGAGAACTCTTGGACTGCTGGGAATTTAAGGAATGGCCAGGAAATGGCTGGTAGAAAAAGTCACTGAAGAGGCAGAAGCAACATTTCACTGGATTTGGTTACAAAGGAAGGTTCAGTGGAAGACCTGACATGTTGGAAGACAAATCACAACATAGAGTTGAATGGTGGTCAGCAGGGGTCGATGCAGGACGCTGGATCTGCAGTCAAAACATCATGAGGTCTTATGGGCTTAAATCAGTAAAACACCAAGGAAAGGGGGGTGCCCATCTGAGGACTGGCTCTAACCACCAAACCCCATATAGAACATATCCTCAAACTGGTGCTGGAAAGGAGGAAGAAGGGGGAAAGTATGCCACTGTGCCACAGTTGCGATGGTCCCATCGTATTTTGCATACTGTATGTCATTTTTAATTATTCTGCTAAAGTTGAAAAATAGCATGTGTTTGCAGAGATTTAGGAAACATGCCAACTTCACATCTCTGAAAAAACAATGTTACAGTCAGTGATTCTATCTGGAAAGGTTTCAGAATGTTTGTTTTTGTTTGTGATCGCCCACCCGCTTCCAATTTATCCAATCAGATTTGCACTGTTGATCTGGCTTCCAGTTGAAAGTAAAGCTTAATTTACTCTTCAACATTGAGTGATCACATTACCCAACGACATATCCTCTGTACGTAGCGGATGCCTTTGTCAGCATTTATACTCATGCATTGTCTTTGCTGCTCTGGGAATAACACTTCCGAAATGCTAGTAGGCAGTGGGGTTTCTGTTCCATTGTGTCAAATTTCTTTGCTGGTGTTTTGGGTTAATGCCAGAAATGCATGTGATTCTACTGTAACAGGAGTTTCAGAAAAAGATAGCGACAGGAACCAGCAACTGTTTATCAGCTTTAATTTTATAATAAACACAGAACAAAAGTACATATCTGGAGTTCCTCCGCTGGACACAAGACTTTTTAAACACTCCCACCACCGGCCTCACTCCACTCCCGTTGACCCCGCTCACACTCGTCAAAGCTATACTAAGCCAGCCAATCACAGAATTTGCGCACTGTGCTGTTGTTATGTAGTTATACTTTTTGAGAGGTGCATGTCAGGTTAAGGTAAAGGGTTTACAACTGTGTGAAGGCTATGCTGGACCTACAGCATGCGCTGGACCTAGAAGTATAAATTGGCCTCAAGCCATGAATGGGTCAAATTTGAATGAACGCAACTGTATTGTAACACAACAAATTATATATTTGTATTTTTTTTCAATCTGATGAACTGCCTAATCCAAAGCATTACAGTGCTGCCCCATTTCTTAGGGGTAAATTTTGAATGAAGAGGTAGGGGTACAAATATAGAATTGGGATTGGGCCTACATGTCCCTAACTTTAGCACTCTCTGATTGATTATTTACTCATTGGGAGAGGTGTACCTGTCTCAGCACATGGACATACAGTACATCCAAACACACAGAGACAGTAATGCAAAATAGAAAATGCAAAGGTACCGTTGTCAGTTGTGTTCATTCTTGTTGGTGTCATTAACCAGTGCTCAGTTCAGCAGTAGCGGTCAATATCCCATACTGCACCTTTCAATTAGTTTAAATCACAGATGCATTCGATTTTTGCATCGTAGAACTCACCAAATCTCACCAAATCTCATAGGACTGTTTAATAATTGTTTTTTGGGCTGAGTTGATACTGTAAATCTTGTGATTCAAGCAAGTACTGATTTTCCATTCCACTTTGCCATTGTCATACTCAACAGAAAATGAAAAATTGATTGCAATTTGATTTGAATCTTTTCCCCCTGTTAGTCTGCTGTTCCCAAAGATCATGGCGTGCCTGACTGAGATGAGGAGCATGAACGAAGAGTACACCAAACAAGTGCTGAAAATCCAGGACATTCAGCCTGAAGTGTCTCCACTTTTGTTGGAAATAATAAGCAAAGACACCTAAGTCTTCACAAAGCACATGCAACGCTACTTATTCCTAACTACACTATTGCTGACCTTCATCCAAGGACACTAAAGACTGAAAGACTTGCAACGGCAAGGACTGTGCCTACTGATAATGAACTGCTGAACAGGGCACACACTATTTGTGGACAAGTAGTTTTATATTGGTGTTACTTAGTGTAATTGTCTTTGAGGTTATCCCACAGCCAATCATTTTCATCTTTTCACAAAAGAACATTTTCTATGGTTCATAACCAGATGTAGACATATTATCTCTTACGTTAACTTCTTGAATGGAGCTTGACGTTTGGGGTTAAAATAATCTTGGATTTGTATTCTACACTTTTTTTTGGGTAACACTTTACAATGAGGTTCTGTTTGTAAACATTAGTTAGTTAACAATGCTAAAAGTAGGTAGTCTTGTGTTGCCAGATCTTTAGACTGACAGCAAAAGGGTCTGGGCCAGACATTTCTTGCTCTATCTGGAAAAATATATATTTATGCGGAATGATTTTGAGATTATAGTAATTAAAAACGTAACACATAAAATAAAAAAGAATACATTGTTAACAATAAGGGCCTCACAGTGGTGCAGTGGGTAGCACGTTCGCCTCACAGCAAGAAGGTCGCTGGTTCGAGCCTCGGCTGGGTCAGTTGGCATTTCTGTGTGGAGTTTGCATGTTCTCCCTGTGTTGGCGTGGGTTTCCTCCGGGTGCTCCGGTTTCCCCCACAAGTCCAAAGACATGCGGTACAGGTGAATTGGGTAGACTAAATTGTCCGTAGTGTATGTGTGTGAATGGGTGTGTATGGATGTTTCCCAGAGATGGGTTGCAGCTGGAAGGGCATCCGCTGCATAAAACATATGCTGGATAAGTTGGCGGTTCATTCCGCTGTGGCGACCCCAGATTAATAAAGGGACTAAGCCGAAATGAAAATGAATGAATGAATGTTAACAATAACCCCTTCCACACATCCGGCAATGTTCCGAAAAGCGGTCATGTGCCTTAAAATACAGAATAAAGTCGTTCCAGAATAATCATAATAACAGAATAATCGTCACTACTGTATAAAAGGGGCTTTTTATTCAAGGTTTGCCATGCAAAATCAATTAGAAGCACTTGTTTTTTAAAATAATTTCTCATCAAATCTACTAAAAGAAAGAAAATATTACTTTACAAGCTGTATTGTACATAAATCATATGAACATTTGCAAAGTATTCAATAATATTACAGTAATGTAACTAACATTAATTAATAGGACCGTAAAGTGTTGCTGCCTAAACTTTGCAGGGTATATAGAGGAGATGCTGTAAGAAATTGTTATTATGGCAGCATAAGCTTACAATGTGCATACTTGTCGTCTGTGTTATTGGTCTGTCTTGATAAAGCTGTTTATTTATTATAATTGTTTTATGCTAGAATAGCGGTTTGTTAACTGGGTCTGATATGTTGAGATTATGTAAAAAAAA
>CAIGQW010054520.1:225155-236426 GCA_903798125.1 Danio choprae
CACACACACACACACACACACACACACACACACACACACACACACACTTAATTTTACAATAGCAAATAGATTCATTAAAGTCACATTGCACAGAATATGCAATGCTGAGTCTGGATTATAATTGATCATTTGCATGGGTTTTTGAGACCTGTAACTGTATGAGGATTTTAAAAGCATTCAGGCCTGAGAAATGGATTACTGTTCTGTACCGGAATACTGTTAGACTTCTCAGAAAACAATTAAACAAAGTTTATTTTATTTGTATTGTTTTGTTTTTTTTATTGCATTTTTCTGTGCTTGTAGATTGTTTATTATATTTTATGCAGTTGCACTCCCCTACGGAACCATACCAAAGAATTTAAAATTATATATATTTTTTGGAAACCAGATCTAAATTGACGGGTGAACAAAGGCTGTATATACAGCGGTAGCGGTCAGGTGTGGAATAAAACCTTGCGGGACCTCTAAATTGAGGGCAATATGTTTTATTTGGTTTCATCCTTTGAGCTAAAAAAGCAATATTGCCAATATCTAGCGTGTATGAAATAGTTTTTTCTGCATGAGGTACTACAAAACATCTACATGTGTGGTTAAAAGTAGAGTTTAGTATGACAATAACCCAGGGTTAAAGGGATAGTAAGTAAAAAATGACCCAGCATTTACTCAATCTCAAGTGGTTCCAAACCTTTATGTGTTTCTTTCTGAAGATTTTATTGAAGAATTTCTGAAGAACATTGGAAACCAGTAACCACTGACAACCTTAGTATTTAAAACAAATAACATTTTTCAACTTATATTTTGTGTTCAACAGAAAAGAAACTTAGATAGGTTTGGAACAAGTGAAGGGTGAATCAATGGTGACAGAATTATTTTTGATATTTCGTGACCTATAGCAAGCTCCTCTGACTGCTCTTTCATTTGAATCTTTTCCTCCTGTTAGTCTGCTGTTCCCAAAGATTGTGACGTGCCTGACTGAGATGAGGAGCATGAACGAAGAGTACACCAAACAAGTGCTGAAAATCCAGGGCATGCAGCATGAAGTGTCTCCACTTTGGTTGGAAATAATAAGCAAAGACAAATAAAGCATAGATGTCAATCTTGATTCCTGGAGGGCCGCAGCTCTGCACAGTATTGCACTAACCCTAATCAAACACAGCTGATCCAACTAATCAATGTGTTCAAGACTACTAGAAACTATTAAGCAGGTGTGAGTTGGAGCTGAACTGCAGAGCTGTATTCCTCCCGAAATTGAGTTTGAGACCATTGACCTAAAGACAAATCACTGTTTCTTTGTTTAGCACCGTATTTAGGTGCCTGAATGTATAGTCAAAATCCCTAAAGTGTGCACCAACCAATTGTTGATTCAAAACCATTGCTTTCAGTCATTATGCCATTTAATTTGAGTTGAAAAGCCAATGTTTAGTTGATCCTGGTGATAGCTGTAAACGTGAACTTTCTTATTCCATGAAGGGGAAGGGATTAGATGGAAATCCATGGATGTGCTGATGTTCAGACTGTTTCCATCCACAAATCTATAAGCATATTTTTGGATATCGCACATAGAAAAACGTGAGCTCTCGGCTAAGGCAGATACTTTTTTTTTTTTTAAGTTAGGAATTTGTGCCAATAATTACAATGGACGTTTATGGCTTACATTCTATGATGTACAGCAAAGAACTTATCAACAGATTATGTGATTGGATAACTGGACTGGCTGGCCATTATCCATGTCGGAATTACTGTGATTACAAGATTATGTAAGTAAAAAGCCTTCACATTCCTTGTACAACTCACAGTTACAACTTGAATTGTGGGAATTATCTGAAAGGTCTGACTTATACCACACGACCAGTAATATTTCATTTAAAAGCTATGTTCAAAGGGATAGTTCAGACAAAAAAAGCTCACTATTTACTATTCACTATTTACTACAATACAGATTGCTCATGGTTCGATTCGTATTATGGTTTTAGAGTCATGGTTTAAGTACAGTTCGAAAAAGACAATACAGAAAAAAAAAATCAATCTACAAGCAAAAGCACAAGTGAATACAATATAGCAAAGATACAACCAAACAGTGCAGATAGAGATGGTGATAATGTCTACTCCTCTCAGAAATAAATGATTCTGCCTCAAAAGACTTGGATTATTCATGTCTTTGGAATAAATTGTAACTGTACTACTTATACCTGCCTTCTATATACTGTGTTTTTTTATTGACAAATGGTTAGAATTAGGGCTAGGAGCTGGTTTACGTACTCATAGTGTAGTAAGTAAAATAGTTTTGATCATCAGGAGCGAGAGGGTTAGGTAATGTGCTTTTACGAAAGATATTGCATAAACGAGAATTACAATAGATTAAAAGTTGTGTTGAGGAACTTCACACACACAAAAAAAAGCCTATCGAAATACATTAGTTAATGGTCGTGTTAAAAATCATGAAAAAAATTTATATATTTGTGTCTATACAACGAACTGCCGTGAGGCTGGGTTGTATATTTTGAAGAAAGCCGAAAAACCAGCAGACATTGACTTCCATAGTTGGGAAGACAAATATACTGGAAGTCAATTACAGTTTTCCAGATTTCTTCAAAATATCTGGAACAGAGGAAAGACAATCACAAAGGTTTGAAACAAGTAATGCAGAGTTCAGAATGCACGATTTTAGCCCCGATTTTGACTCGCCGACAGGTTTTGAGAAATCGCTGACAAATGTCTGAAAACACAGGCAAATCAGTAATCGGTGATTAACTACAGCCAATGAGAGAGCCGCATCCACTAGTATGGGTTTCTGCAGGCCAGCGGGAGGTTGGGGGAGAAGTTAAAAGCAATTTGGCAGGAACACCCGTGTCTGTTTGACATGTCATCTGAGCAATACCACAACTAAGTCAAGTTGAACTAAGTTGAAGAGAACTCTTAAACTAAGTTGAAGAGAAATTGCTAATTCCCTTTAAAACCCAGGTGAGCTAAATAAGTACATTTTCTACCCCACTAAAGGCTTCTTTGTCATTATATAGTTAATAACAAAATATAAACTACGTGACCTCGCGTTGTTTTCATGTCACTTCCCGCGTGTGTTTGGTTGTGAGATGTAGTTTGCGGACCGAGACAAATTTGTCAGCGATTCTCCTATTGTAAAGTCATGCAGTGTGAAACCCCGTCGACGATTCATCTTGCAGTGTAAACACAGCAGCGACGGAACGCTACCCCAGATAGTCATGCAGTGTGAAAACATCTGTGATGTGACTACTTTGAAAATTGTGCAGTCTGAACTTGGCATAAAGGGTGAGTAAATGATGGCAATTTTCATTTTGGGGTGAACTATCCCTTTAAGCATAGGCAGCATTGCAATATAAATGCATAATTCTGAACACTATCTGTCATCTCAAAATCATATAATGAAAGCATTGTTCTAAAAAGAGCTACAATAGTCTCTCATTATTATTTTTTTTAATTTGTTGCAGCTTCATAGAACGGGATTTTGTTCTGTTAAACACATGAATTGGCAATATATTCATGCAATATCCCAAACCTTCCTAAACTTACAATTAGATTAAAAAACTAAATAAATAAATAAATAAAAATAAAAGCGATAGAGAGTTTGCTCATAGTTTAGAAAAACATAAAAATGAACCGTACAGTGTGACCTCATCAACTGTACAGCATGTATAAAGATGCTGTATGAAATTGTTGTAACAGACACAGAGATAGCAAAGTAGTATAATAGAATTGTGTTGATGGTCTGTCTTGACAAATTAGTTTATTTATTTGTTAGATTTGATGCAAAATAGTGATACTGTATGGTAACTGCTTCTTGGTTTGTCGTATTGAGATTATATAAAGGATGTACATATACAATATATATAGAATATATATCAAATCAGTGTCGGTGTCGGATGTCAATAGCTTTATTTGATACAAACATTTTCTTTTTTTGTCATGTTTATCACTAATATTTCACAGTCATGTAAATGGGATTTTTCCACACAAGGAAACATAACTATTTCATGTATTGTAAGAAAAGTGGCTAATTCAAACCGATTCATATGATTTTAATTTGCATGAAAAGTCATAATTTTACCCCTAAACCTACCCCTCATGAGGGGTGAGCAAACTTAATCAAATGTGTGATAATAATAAATAAAATGTATGAATGAGATCATATGAATTAAAACAAATTAGCCACTAAATTAAACAAGTTACAGTTGCCGTGAGACTGCATTGGATTTTTCCCCACTGTATAACATGTCTGTCATTTATTTTGCTGTGAAACATCTGGACCTGAAGTTGTTCTCGCCAGATTTTGTGTGATTCTCTATCAGCCGTGTTGTTCTAGCTAATCATTCCGGGTCTTCTGTGAATGCCTTTCACTACAAACTGTATTTTCTACAACGTGAATGTCTAACTTTGAAGAGTGCCTGATCTTTTCAGAGGCTGTACAATCGAGAATCGGTTGAAATGCTTCATTCAGCAGGGAACTTAACGATTTTCACTCTGTATATCAAGGATTTTATTGATTAGATGTCAGTTTCCTTCATTGTCATTAAACAAAGAGTGAATAATGACAATCAATGTGAAGATTATGCAGATGAGATGTTTCAGGTTTCGAGCTAGAAGTGCAGTACTCTTTCCAGTATTTAATGTCAGGTGGCCTTGCGTGTATTTGATGTCAGCTATGTTTGTAAAGCACAATCTTATTTGCAATGCCTTCATGCTGACTTTGTGTAGCAGTTATTTCATTCAGGGTACGTAATGAGGAAACTTGGCTCAACATGCATAACTACTACAGAATGTGGTCAATGAAACTGAAAAGACACCGTGCTTATTTGTGGGACATATTGTACACGTTCCTCTCAGGAAAATAAATCTTAAAATTGTATACTGCATGTTGTTTACTGCGTGTTCAAGAACAAATAATTCCCCTCATGATTTACACTATTGTTTAAAAAAAAATCTTGACCAAGGCTGTACTTACAAAACAACGTTTTCCTTTGTTGTGTTTTATGTTTGAGTATGTATAAGATCTGCAAAGTTACAAATCCCCAAAAAATGTCACTCTCAAAAGGATTTAGTTTCTTTCTAATGAATTCTCAAAAACAAAATCTACACATAAATCTGTCACTGTGTGGAAAACTTTTCATAATGCCGCCTAAATGGCTATGCAAACAACATAAAAGCAGTTTGTTTGGTCTTTAGAAAGTGTGGTCGATACCAACTGTTTAATGTTCCACCTTCACATCCAGAATAAATGATGAATGGGGTCATGACAATTGACCAATCACAGGAAGTTAAACTGACAGTCAAACACCACACTATGAATGACATAAAAACTTGGATAAGTACCTGGGAGTGTGACTTAAGCTTGCCTTGGACTGCACACTCACCAAAACAGACAAGAGAGCGTATGGATCAAGCTTGACTGACCAATACTAAAGACTAGTCGAGGGAATACACAACCTGAGAGAACTCAAACCATCCCTCTTACAGAGACAAGACAGAAACAGCGTCTGAGTTCTGTCACCAAATCAAGAGTAAACAATGCTGAGGTAACAGAACCCGCCACAAGACAAACAAGTACCAACAAAACCCTATAAAGTTACATATGAACTCCAAAAAGTCAACTAGGGGTGCAAACGTGTCACCTTTTGGTGAAATTTGCCAATTTTTATTTAGTAATAAGTCAAATATAGAAACACATTTAGACACATCTCCATCAAAGAGCAAATGCATGACAGTCCTCTGTGTGACAAGCTTATTAACCAATAGAGTGAGTGCAGCTTTATTCCCCCAATTAGTAGTGCCCAAATGATTGGTGGGACCTTTCACAGGTAGTTTGATTGACCAATCATAATGCCGATATTCTGTGACCCTTCACTGTCTGCCATCTTCTCCCACAAATGGAACAGTCTGTGGCTCTTAAAGAGCCCCTATTATGCATTAAAAATGTGTGCAGGGTGTATAAATAGTCCAAACAATCCATAGTGACAGGTTTCAGCTGCGTGTGTGTGATCAGTGGAAGTGGAACCCGGTGTGTGTGTGTGTAGCGGCATAAAGGGATTTGTAGTTCATGACTGATTTGTAGTCACGTGACAGTGGGATTATAAAACCAATTTTACCTCAATCTTTCACCTCTGGTTTGCCTGGTTAGGGCTGGTGGACCTGCACATCGGTGGAATTTGCTCTTCAGTGGATTTGTATTCAACTGAACTGAATTAAACTCAACTGTACTTTATAATAATAATAATAATAACACGTATTCTATCAGATCTTCTGTGGCTTTTTATTCTTTTCTTTGTCTGTGTAAAAAAGCCCTATAGAAATAAAGATGAACTGATTTGTTCTGGCAGTTCTAGGGTCCTGGTAGAGGGTCAACACAAACACCACAATGAACACAAATAACCCCACAAACAATCACAACAACAACCACAAAAATAAATAAACTAAGAAAATGTTCAGAATAATGGAGTATGGTTTTGAATATGGAATGTCAACCAATGTTGACGTATTACCAGTTGTTGTTTGTTTGTTTTTTTCAATCAGAGCAGTCATGAGAAGTTTAACACCCTTATCTGTTGATGACATGACTGATTTAATGTAGATACCCTTGAAAAACTTAACAAAAGTAGCATTAACTGCTAAGAACAAAGTGAGGAAACAATTCAGCACACTTACAGTTGAGCAAAAAATGAAGCCATGGAGGATTCAATCAAGCGTTTTTGGTGCATTACTACCTTCAAACTGAATCTGCCTCTTCTTTGTCTTACTTTGAACTTACTGGTGTCACCTAGTGGCCAGGATGAGCATCGCACCTAAAACAAAGCTTGTGACAGTACGGAACTGTTAATAGTGGCAGACTTAACCAATAAGCGAGGTAAGCAGCAGCTTAGAGCCCCGGCCAATTAGGGGGCCTTGACCAATGCCAAGAATTGCCTAAATTAATCATATAGCTCATTTATAAATGTTCTATCATATGTTGTAAAATCTGTCTATAACCATTAAGATTTGAATGTCATTACTTCTTTTCAAAACCAGGGGCCCTCATGAATAGTGGAACGTTCCTTACGTACTGCAGATGCAAATATTAAAATCTAATCAGAAATATGGCTTATTAACTGAGAGAGAGAGAGAGAGAGAGGGGGAATGTTTTGAGTTTCAATGCTTGGGCCCCATACCTGGAATTGCTTAGGGCCCCCAAATCACTAAATCCGCCCCTGACAGTTCATACAGGTATATATGAATGTGTGTGCGTGTGTGCGTGTGTGTGTGTGTGTGTTGCTAGATTAGATTAAACTGACCTTTTAATAGCCTAATGTTGAGAATTATATAGGCTACACAGTTTATTCCATGTTGTTTTTTATTTAGTGTGTTATTTAGTGTGTCGGATGTTTTTTATAGTGTGTGACGTCTTGATTTACTAATGGCTAAATCCATAATAAATAAACACCTGCTGCTTCTGTGAAAATGAATGGAGACGTCAGCCTTAAACTTTGTTTTTATCATTTACATCAGTTAGCATGTTTGTACAAAATCTATTTTTTGTGCCAAACTTTAAATAATTTTGTGAGACTAAACTTTTTGTTGTTGTTGTTGTTGTCATAGTAAGTGATTAAAAGTAGGATGGCTCACTAAATAGGTAGGATGACTGAAATTTGAGATTGCCCAAAAATGTCCACGCATGAGCCTCAACATCCACCAGCAGGACCTCAGACACAGATTTATTTTTTTCATTGTTTAAGGGATAGCTCACCTAAACATGAACATTTACTCACTATTTACTCTCCCTCAAGTGGTTCCAAAGCTTTATGATTTTTTTTTCTTCTGTTGAACGCAAAAGAGGGCAGCACGGTGGCGCAGTGGGTAGCACAATCGCCTCACAGCAAGAAGGTTGCTGGTTCGAGCCCCGGCTAGGTCAGTTGGCATTTCTGTGTGGAGTTTGCATGTTCTCCCCGTGTTTGCGTGGGTTTCCTCCGGGTGCTCCAGTTTCCCCCACAGTCCAAAAACATGTGGTACAGGTGAATTGGGTAAGCTAAATTGTCCGTAGTGTATGTGTGTGAATGAGTGTATGGATGTTTCCCAGTGATGGGTTGCAGCTGGAAGGGCATCCGCTGCATAAATATGCTGGATAAGTTGGCGGTTCATTCCGCTGTGGCGACCCCTGATTAATAAAGGGACTAAGCCGAAAAAAAAATGAATGAATGAATGAACACAAAAGAAGATATTTTGAAGAAAGCTGAAAACCTGTAACCATTGACTTCCATAGTAGAAGTGGTTACCATGTTTCTTCTAAATATCTTCTTTTGAAGAAAGAAACTCAAAGGTTTTAACCAATTAAAGGTTTTAATTTTTGGGTGAACTACCCCTTTAAGCATAGAAATTCGGATTTTGCCATGAGCTCTTTAATTTGCTAGTGATATTACTTAGGGGCTGTTTACAAGGATGGGATCTAACAGCAGATCGTTTATAAATGTCATACCTGGAAGAGAGACGTACTCACAGGTTTTTGTGCACATGTTCATTTTCTCTGAATTGCACTTGTGCACTTTTGTTAAATGATTTTACAACAAATGTAGAACTGTTTCCTATTTTAAATGAGGCCACTGGGGCTTTGTGCTGAGATGGTGGCGTACACAAAGAACCAAAGCACATTTGATGCATTTCCTCAGGGCTGATGGGCTACATGAGGCAGGTGTTAAACGCCTCCTTCAATGCTGTCCTGATATCCCAGGCTATCCACCCCAGCAAAAAAAGTTATGGGCGAAGTTTCTGATGTCAGTTCCTTTCTGCTGTAGAGAGACTTCCTGGATGCACTGAAGCAACTGGTGTTTGACAGAGTCTTAAAGAAAAGGAAATGAAAACACAACGATGCCCATTCCCAGGTTAGAGTATTACTACATCGATCTCCTGTTATTTAAAACATTTAAGACAAAGTTGCAGCTTTCAGATTTTCTTCTAAAAAATCTGATGCTTAGCAGCAGACTACATCATGGGTGCTCAACCCTGGAGATCTACCTTTGATGTTGTAAAACAGTGGTACAATTTTGTTATTGTAATCTTTAGACACACTGTCAGTTGTATGACCAGTCTTGGGTGGTCCCTGGAACATATGGTCACACACACGTTCATTCAGTACACCATTAATCAGCTGCTAAATTCAAATCTGCAATGGCTGGCATCAAGCAAGAGAAAGACAAGAGCACCACTTGTCAAATGCCAAAACAAATCAGTGCTTTCAATGAACTAACATTTGCTTAGGTTGCAGATATTTTAAAGGGACAGTTCACCCAAAACTGAAAACTCTTTACTCATCCTTCACTTGTCACAAACCAGTTTCTTTTTTTTCTGTGTAGCACAAAAGAAGCTATTTTGTAAAAGGCTGAAAACCTGTAACCAATGGCTTCCATGGTATTCATTTTTCCTACTATGTGAGACAATTGTTACAGGTTTGTAACATTTTTCAAAATACCTTCAGAAAAAGGAAACCCAACTAAGGACAACAGCACAAGACTGAAAACACAAGTAGATTAAATAGGTAACAAGGAGAGCAGGTGAGGCAGATGAATCTACCAACTGATAACAAGGTACAGTAGGTGGGATAATCTCTCTCAGAAAACATCCACCAAACCATGACACCTGTTTACATTTTGCGACAACTAGCCGTGTAATATGCAGGATAAAGTACATCCAGATCCTTCAGGCTTATACAACAGCCTGGATGTATACAACAGAATGTACTTTATCCTTTACATATCTGTTACCCTCAACAATCAAACATTTTAAAAACAATATTCTAGCATTAAAATACACTTTTAATTAGCATTTTATTTACATTAAAAATGACCTTTGCTCATTTTAAATGGAGACATCAAAATGTCTAAAGTTAAAGAAACAATATAAATCTATTGTAAAAATAAACGTTTAATCGGTTTAATGCATCTGCTGAGTTTCATAAACATTATTCATTCATTCATTTTCTTTTCGGCTTAGTCCCTTTATTAATCTGGGGTCGCCACAGCGGAATGAACCACCAACTTATCCAGCATATGTTTTATGCAGCGGATGCCCTTCCAGCTGCAACCCATCACTGGGAAACACCCATACACTTCCATTCACACACATACGGACAATTTAGCTTACCCAATCCACCTATACCGCATGTCTTTGGACTCCGAAGGAGGAAACCCACGCGAACATGGGGAGAACATGCAAACTCCACACAGAAATGCCAACTGACCCAGCCGAGGCTTGAACCAGCGACCTTCTTGCTGTGCGGCGAGAGCGCTACCCACTGCGCCACCGTGCTGCCCTCATAAACATTATTGACCTCAAATTGTTGAATGATGCACAAAACCCCCCAAATATGTTTATCTTCATTCATATTTTAATCCATTTATCAGATGCTTTAACATAATACACATTAAATCCAATTATTTTTAACGTTTATTTCCAGCAGGACAAAGAACGACTCAAGGCAAATGCAGGGTCATTTCCAAGCTATCCTACTCTTTATTTAATGCAAATTACAGTACCAGGTAACTAGTCTCTGAATCCAAGTCACACCAAGGACCAAAACGGACATATTTACAAGGAGAGGAGACATTTAGCATACCTTCACAGAAAAAAAAAGAATATATTTAAAATAAAATAAAAATTTCAGTCACAAACAGAGGCATTCAAGTAATATTAATGTTATACAGGTTGTATTTTTTTCCATTTTTTTAAATTTTTATTTCATTTTAAACCAAGACAACTTTTTTCCCCCCAATAAGTGTATGTAATGCGATAGTCTGTATTTAGCCCACAGTCCTTATAACATTTGTTTTTTGTCTTTTTATTTTTGGTAATGGTTCTGTTCTTTTACCCCTTGTGTCTTTACAGTTTTACTCTAACTTTAGTCACGAGAAAGTGGTCACACCATTCGTGGAAAGCAACACATCTATGAACGCGTATGTTACAAGCAAGCTTTACATTGAGAGTTCGGGGGGGACGAGGGTCCAGCGGGTGCTACGTGACATCTCTACTGCGTACTGTCAGCTGCTCATCCAGCCAAAAAACACAAAGGAAATCATTATTGCCCCTGGGATGTCGCAGTTACGTCACAACACGCTCAGAAGTTGCTTCACTTTGGTAGTGGAACAAGTGTAAAAACATGCATTGTGAGCAGCTCCACAGGAACATGACATCTCCACTTCCTCTCCACACACACACGCACGCATGCACGCACGCGCACACACACACACACACACACACACACACACACACACACACACACAC
>CAIGQW010054520.1:241065-271607 GCA_903798125.1 Danio choprae
TCTATCTATCTATCTATCTATCTGTTTTAAGTTGTTTGTTTCATTTAATTTAAAAGCTAAATTTATTCTACTTTTGACCGGTCGTTAACTGTTAAGCAATGAATTTCTGTGAATGGAGAGGTAAAATACTATGAAAATATAGCGCTTCTTTCTTATAAAAAAGCAAAGCGTTATGTGTTTGGGAGAGTAGGTTGACATAAATTAATCTTAACCGTTTACAGTTTTGTATCTGTACGACAAAAAAATAGATGTGTCATTGTAATGATAGTAATCATGGAGCTCACTTTTTACTAGAAAATGAGTCAAGTACAAAGCCTCCTGTAGCCTACATATGTAGTTTAATTTGTATGCTGAATAAGATATATAGATTACGTTCCTTTAAAAAAATAACAACTAGTTATATTTGCATATAGGACAATCAGATTTATATCCATTTAGCTGAGACAAATCGGTGTCAGAATTTAATTTTCCATCGGTTTCGTCCTTTTATTCATCAGGGGTCACCACAGCGGAATGAACCGCCAACTTATCCAGCATATTTTTTACACTGCGGATGCCCTTCCAGCTGCAACCCAGCACTGGGAAACATCCATACACACTCATTCACACTACGGACAATTTAGTTTATTCAATTTACCTATACCACATGTCTTTGGACTGTGGGGGAAACCAGAGCACCCGGAGGAAACCCACACCAACATGGCGAGAACATGCAAACTCCACTTAGAAATGCCAACTGACCCAGCTGGGACTCGAACCAGTGACCTTCTTGCTGTGAGACGACACTGAGCCACCGTGTCTCCCTAACTTTAATTATATTGTTCAATTAAAATTATTTTTAAATAAAATAAAATAAAAATAAAAATATATATATATGTTTTTCTAGAGTCATCCACCATAATTTTGCGGCTCAAAAGTACTGGTTCAGGCACCATTTGTGCACCTACACCTCTATTTACATTTACAACACCATTTATCTTGCTCTATATGTATTTACAGTATTGTATATCATTCATTCATTCATTTTCTTTTGCCACAGCTGAATGAACCGCCAACTTATCTAGCATATGTTTTACCCAGCGGATGCCTTTCCAGCTGCAACCCATCAGTGGGAAAAGTATTGTATATCTTCACTGTAAAATATACAGTAATTTTCACAATGCAGCTTTAAAATAGAGTAACATACTGCATAACTGTAAAATACAGTTCATATTACAGTTAAATACTGTGTCGTTTACAAAAATCGTTACCAGTGTATGCTTGCTTTATGAATCATTCAAAAGAAAACGGAATCATCTATGAATGAGAAAACGATCTTACAATTGCATTCAGGATGATTATACACCAATCCTCAAAAATGAGGCCTCAGGTTCCCATTATGGCAGCTTGCCCTGTCTAAAGTGGCATCATGACTAATTATGTTACTTTATATATTTTCTTAGGAAATAAGGATGCAATTATCTATAAGGGCATTAAAAATACTAAATAAAATATCACAATAAATGCAAAATCCAATGGAGAAACAGGAAAGAATGTGTCTCTTTGGAGGTATTTGCGTCACAGCCGTTGGTCATATCCTGTGCTGAAGGTAAGACTGTGCTGAAGGGAGGCTCTGATTGGAAGCAGGATAAGACTAACACACCCAGCAGCTCAGCGCTGTACTATATACAAAAGGACCACCAGGGGGCACTTAAGAGATCCTGCAAATATACCTGAGGTGTTTTTACAGCGTAAGCTATTGACCAGATTTATTGCTTTTTCATATTTGCACAGAAGCTTTAGTGTAGATGTTTAAGTATAAATGTCAATAAACAGAACGACTGTTAGACTGTAAACGTAAAATAAACTCCCTTCTAATCACATACAAAAAAAGAAGAGATTTAAGATTCATTACCAGTTGAAACATGTCCATCCAGAATAGCTGAACTGCTTTTAAAAAACGACTTCAGTTTCAAGGCACAATCCACACTTCTTTCAAAAGTTTGGGGTCTGTACATTTTTTGCTTTGTTTGTTTTGGAAAGAAATCTCTTATATTCACTTGAATTGTAAAACTTGTAATGGTAAGCAATATTTAATTTAAAAACATAATTTTTAGCATTGTTGCATTTGTTTTCTTAATGTCAAATTTAGTTCATGCTTACTGACCCCAAACTTCTGTATAATAGTGTATATCACAAGCACAATATAAATACACATTCTAGACCACATTGTAAACAACAATGAAGTGTAATGAAGTCAGTGATGTAATGTCTGGTGAGGTCATTCACTTCAAATGGATATGAGGATGTGACATCACTGGATGACCACTGTTCTGTTCGGAAACCACTGCTGTTTGAAATACAGAAAAAAGTCCTATACAGTATAAAAGTTAAGTGCGTTATTGTGGTGTTAACAAATAATGCGATCAAATTTAGGCAAGGACATGACCTTGTGCATCAGAGAGCTGTCACGGATGGATGGTATATTAAATATTCTTATGGTTTGGAAACAGCTCCTTTCCTGTAGCATGTTAAACTCAGCAAATTAAGGAAAAAAACAGCTGATAAAAGCAATAATCGTTAAATTATTACATTATCAATCATTAAATTATCAAAATGATAAGAGACCATGGCTCTTGTGTACAATTTTGTATTGGCTGACAAAAGGTATGTTTCCATCCACCTATTTTTAAATGTATTTTAAAAAACGCATATATTTAATACATATTTTTTGATGGAAACATAGCATACACTAGGTAGAGCTTTTACTATAACCTTTTAAAACAACTAATTTGATTATAAAGAGCTACTTTTGTTTGTGGGGTGAGTTAATGAGACCCTACAAGCAGTACTTCTTTTCTTTGTACCTTTTTTTTTCATTTATTTAGTTGATTTAAACACGAATGATTAAAATTCTAAATATCTTAAAGGAGCACTCCACTTGAAAACAGACTAATTTTACTCCTAGAGATAACTGTTGGGTCTAACCATTTTTGAATCTATTAAAAAATGAGCCGATCTCCAGTTCTGGTGGGAGCACATTTAGATTTCCATAAATCATTAAATCTGAATAGATTTTTGATATTTTTTCCATTTGAGGCTTGTCTCTTCTGTAGTTACATTGTCTACTAAGACCAATGGAAAATGAAAAGTTCCTATTTTCTAGGCCAATATGGCTAGGAACTATACCCTGATTCTAGCGTAATAATTTTAATAAAGGATTTGCTGCCATACCATGACTGCAGCAGGCGTAACAGCATTGTGCAGGGTCTGAAAATAGTCCCCAGCTAGGTAACTAGGTAACAGCGCTGCATAATACTATTGTGCCTGCTGGAGCCATAGTACGGCAGAAAAGTCCCTCGATTATTACGCCAGAATCAGAGTATAGTTCATATTCATATTGACCTACAAAATAGCAACTTTTCTTTTTCTGTCGATCTTAGTACTCGATGGAACTACAAAAGAGTCATGCTTTCAATAGGAGAATGATCAAAAATCTTTTTTTTTTATTTGGGAGTGAGATGCTAATGGTCTAATCCGATTCAGTGACTTATGCTAAGCTACGGTAAAATGCTCCCGCAAGACACAAAGATCTGATGAATGGTTTCAAAAATGGTAAAACTCAACTGTTTAACTCTAGATGACTTGTAAAATGAGCCCATTTCCAAAAGTGTTGCTTTATTTAAACCTTTAGAATTAAGTTAATGAGTTAAGAATGTTCATTTGAGTAAAGCGTGTTCTGTTTATGATGGAGACCAATTACTCCGAAACAACTTTTTGAAATGGAGAGAATACCATACCAAATTATTTTGAATTATCATTATTTAAAAAGTATAAAAGACAGAATCACCAAACTACCAGCATTGCCAAATATTACTGTAGAACAGAATAAATGTCGAATCACCTGAGAAATTTAGCATTGGTGCATCTCTAAGCATAATTATTCTGCTTATCTTTCTGAACAGGCATCCTACATAGGCAGCTCACTAGGTTTTCGGAACAGAACTTGTTTAATCACAAGATCACAAGAACAGCTGACTACAGACAGACACAATCCTGACTGGGATGAATGTGGTTTGGTGGAGTACATCGCAGTGTGAGGTGACTAAGATGGAGGCGGGATGATGAGATGAGGGCTGGAGGTGAAAGGCGGCTGTGCTAGAAGTAGTAGAACTGTTGGCCTGTACCTGTTTACTCACCTTAGTCCATGGATGGGCCTTAATCTGCGGGAATTTAAACTCGGTGTAGTTTGGGTTCATTTCCCGAATCTGCTCTCGTGTGGGAGTTCCCAACACCTGTGAACACAAACACACATAATATGCAGACATTAGTTGAGCTATAGGCACATTATATGAAAGTCATGGAAGTTTGTTTCTTTCATTTGAATTTTCTGTTAGAGTTTAAATATGTTTAATGTACAGGGTTCCTACTCTAAAGCAAATGTCAAAAGTTGAATTTCCATGGCCTATAATGAACTGGAGGCTAACGAATTGTCAAGACTTAACAGTAATATCATGGTCCAGCAGCAAAGTTCTTTGATTATTATGCCAGAATGAGAGTACAGTTCCTAGCCATATCAACCTAAAAATAGCAACTTTTAATTTTCTGTCGGTCTTAGTACATGAACTTCAGAAGAGTATAATATATATATATATATATATATATATATATATATACACGAGTGAGATGCTAATGGTCTAATCCGATTCAGTGATTTATGCTAAGCTAAGCTAAAAGTGCTCCCGCAAGACATAGACATTGACTGAATGGTTTAAAAAAATGTGAACACAAACACACAAAATATATAATAAACTGGAGAGAAAAAAAATGGTCAAGACTTAACAGTAATTACCTCGCAACCTAATTAGCTGCATGATTGGTTCTGTCAGTGGTCACTTTCACTACATAACAGGCTACACTTTAAGAATTCATTTTAATTATAACTAGCTAGCTAACATTATAGCTATATACCACTTTAGGACCAGCATGACTAGTGGAACAGGGGGTAAGTTTAAGGCACCACAAGGTTTCAGCTTTTCTGTCATCTACTTTAAACAGACACTTTTGGAAATCTCTTGAAATGTACAATTTCCAGGCATGTTTGCCTTAGTTGACAAGTACAGCCTGGTGACTTAATTTGACTTGTTGTTGGCTGGCAAGTGTGAAAAGGAATCATATAAAGTTAGCCTAAACATAACAATCTGCAAAACACATAAAACAACACACAAAAAAGCAGTATTGAAAAGTTACTTTTTTTTTGAGCAATTTTTGATGCTAGTGGTCTAATCGGAGTAAATTATCTATGCTAGGTTAAGCTAAAAGTGCTCCTGCCAGATCCAATGATTGGCTGAACAGATTCAAAAATGGTAAAAACTGAACAGTTTAATTCTGGGTGAGTTATAAAATGAGTCTATTTCCAAAAACGTGGAAAGTGGAGTCTTCTTTTAATGTAAGGAAAAAGGCTATATTACCCTTTTCTCTATTACACATTCCACGCTAAGAAATGTTTTGATATAAAAAACACCAAAAATGCCTGAATTTGAAGAAACCCCCATAAAACATGCACAGAACTAATCATCCACAGGGATCAACTGCCTGTGATAGTTCCTTCGCCAAACTCCTGAAACAGTGAGATGTTCTGAGACAACAGTACCTTGATGATCTCCACTAGCTGATCCACGCCGCTGTCGCCTGGGAAAATGGGCTGTCCAAGCAGCAGTTCAGCCAGCACACAGCCAGCGGACCACACGTCTGTGGGACAGAGAGACAGGAGCATGGGGGAGGACAACATCAATCACCATACTCTTATCAGCCACAGGTCAAAGACTCAAACACACAGTGAGACTCTATAAAACACATCCTAAACACTAACAGCAATCTGCGCTCCCTGCATGTTCTTAAACAATTACTAATTTAACAGAAAACAAAACAGCCAAAAACAATACTCTAATTCATAGGTCTCAAACTTAATTACTGGAGGGCCGCAGCTCTGCACAGTTTTGCTCCAACCTTAATCAAACACAGCAGATCCAAATAATCAAGGTGTTTAAGATAACTCTGTGGTCAAACTGTGCTACATAATTCTAAGCCTTATCAGCTACATGATCCTGTTCTTTGAAAGAGGGGTCAAGTGGTAAGACATTTCTAAGGCTGAGATATAATATTTAGAGATCAAAGTTGGCATTATAAGGTGATATCTAAACTAGAAGAACTAAGTCCACATGCACACGGGTAATTTTATAAACTGAGTTTTCCCCATTTTTGTTTTTGAAAAAAATCTGTGTCCACATGAAAACACCGAAACGCACTGTGATGCAAGTTAACGACACGCCAAACCAACAGGCGGCGATAATGACAGTTTTATGCTGGGTTCACACCAAATGGGGAGTATTTTCGCCAGTAAACTGCGCACAAGTCAATGCAAACGTGTGAACAAAGGTGGATTACTGTCCTGTAGTGCGAACGATGCAAAATATGCAATGTGCTGGTTGCGAACATGCAGAATTTGCCTCATTTGCATCTTCCTCGTTTGGTGTGAAGTCATCTATGTTAGCCAATTAGAAAGGAGAGAACCACGCACACTGATGTCATTAAGCAAATACTCCAGTTGTAGTGTCCACATGACCACACTGTACCCAGAGTTTTGGAAATCTTCACCTTGGCTAGAGTTTTCAGGAAGTTTTCAGAAAGGTTTTAGTCACCATCATACTCCGTTTCCGTGTGGAAAAACAGTGAATCCATGCAAAAAAAAAGTGCAGTTTTGATAATACCCATGCTCGTGTGGACAGGGCCTAAGGCAGACTCATTTTTTTGTAAATTCAATGAATGAATGAAATTACATGAAAATTATTTTTGAAATCTTAATTATATTTTCTCCATATTTACTCTATATGTTAATGGAACAAACTGGTGTGCTTATTACTAGCTGCAGAACAGACAAATGTCTCAGA
The DNA here is from genome assembly GCA_903798125.1 of Danio choprae. Taxonomy (NCBI): domain Eukaryota; kingdom Metazoa; phylum Chordata; class Actinopteri; order Cypriniformes; family Danionidae; genus Danio; species Danio choprae. The sequence continues at coordinate 247,995 of CAIGQW010054520.1, forward strand.
AACATTCAGCCTGACCGATATCTCTGTATCCCTTGTAAAATAAAAACTGAGTATGTTTTATCGTATAAGTATGAATTTGCGTATTTATCATGATAAAAGGTAACAGCGTCACCCTGGAGGAGTAGTTTATTGAAGCGGAACTGATTTGCATGGGAGATGTGGTTATTATGGTGTGATCAAAGCTCATCTACCTATGCTGGAGGTGTAGTCGGTGGCTCCAAAGATGAGTTCAGGAGCTCTGTAGTACCGTGAGCAGATGTAGGACACGTTGGGCTCTCCACGCACTAACTGTTTAGCGCTGCAAACAAAAAGAAAACTGATCAGACACCGTTTTTTTTTTATCACACTCATCACCATTTCAATGAAAATCAATACTTTGATCTCTGTCTTTTTTGAGATTGTTGGTCGTAAAAAAAGCATTCACTTTCTTGCCATAGAAAACTGAAGCTCTGCCGTTCTTTTGGATGAGCACAAAAAAAATCTAACTGTGCTGGATTATAAATCAACATATGTATAAAACATTTATTTTCTGTATTATTTGTTATTTTAAAAAATAAAAAATATTCATTTTGTGTCTGTCCCTACGTTATGGTCTACAGTTATTAACTACCGTCTTTAAGGTTATAAAAAGGCAAAGTCAAATAATGTCAAAATTAATTGAGTTTTTCCAAAAAACAAGCTAAATAATCTGCCAAAGGGTTAAGAATTTTGTTTTCCTCTTTAAAATAAGATTATTTTTCTTACCCCATTGGCAGAGTATTTTGTTGCTTTGAGGAGAAACTCACTTAATTTTTATTAAATATTATTTCTGAAAACAAGACAGTATATGTTTGCTGGTTTAGAAAATGCTTCTTAATTTAATCATTTATAGATATTTGGACTAGAAACAAGAGAAAAAACTAGTAAGAAAAGCATTTTTTCAACAGCTGTAACCAAATTGGAGTGGACCACTACATTATGCTGTTCGCCCTTATCCTATATTTAAGCAAAGAGGTATAAAGTCAATTAAAATCTAAAGATGGTTTCTTTGTCTAAAAGTTAGCTGTTAGCATAGTCTCCTTCCAGCGCACACATCCTCATTTAAGGAAAATCTGCATTAGTTGCATATGAGGCAGAAGAATCGCATGCCCTACTTTCAGTCAATCCACACTAGCAAGTGAGAAATCAACGCCCGAATATCACTTCACTGAAAATCTTTGCTAATATTCTCAAGTGGGGGAAAAATGTGAAAAGCAGGCTAAATGAAAGGGCTGAAGTCAGCAGACAGATATCGCAGAGCATAGCGAGACCATCTGGAGGTCTCTGCTGAGGTGTAATGTGGGATTATCAGGTTAAACGCAGTAAAGCGATGCTTTCAGTTCATAGATCCACTTGACCTTTGAAAGGTTATCAGAAAAGTCATTGTCCCCCCGCCCAATGAATTAGCTATCAAGGGATTACCAGCTGACCTGCCAAAGTCGCAGAGTTTGAGCACGGCCGTGTCTGGGTCCAGCAAGAGATTTTGCGGTTTTATGTCCCGATGGCAAATCCCAAAGGAATGGATGTAGGCCAGACTCCTGAAGAGCTGGTACATGTACAACTGCAGGGATGAAGACAAAGGACATAAACACAGGTTTAGAAAAGGACTCATAATGAAGCATCACAAAACAAATGTGCTGTAAACAAGTAGAAATAATTAGCAATTGTGGCTTATAATATAAAATTATTTAATGGAATAATTCAATTAGAGGTAAATCTTTAAATGAATGGTCCATTAGTTAATGTTAGTTAATGTATGCACTAATATGACACAGTACATTAAGCTATGCTAAAATGTTAATGTTAGTCAAAAAGCTGAATTTTCTGTGACATCTAATGAAGGCTGATTTTGTGCTTATAAATTAATATTAAAATAATATGTTAAAATAATAACAATATTAACATGGTTTTAGCCTAAATATCATCTTGCATGACTTTAATTGTCGCTTTTAGAAAAATAATTGATAATTTTAAAATAAATAATGGCTGCAAAGCTCTCTCTCTCCCATATTTGACAGTTTTATAGTAGTTTTACAAGTTTTAGATTTAGCTTCATTACTTTTTAACACCTTGTGAAGTGAACCTACCTTTGAAGGGGTAATTTTGAAGTCAAAGTTCTTAAAATGTATATTATCCTGTCAAGTTAGCCTTGTGCAATATAAAAATCACATTTTAATAAATGGAAATAAAAAAAAAGCCTGATATTCCATGACTGGATGAAAAAATAATCCCTGAATTTCAATGTCTGAAAAAAATTCCATGATTTTCCAGATATTCCATGACCCGTGGGAACCCTGTGTTCATAATTAGGTCTTGTTAACTCAGTGCATTGCCTAAAGCACAACTTGAGATTTTAATAATGCATTAGCAAATGTTGTATGATTAATAAATACTGTACAAGATTTTTGAGGCTTAGTTCATTGTTACTAAATACATTAACATTAACTGATGGACCATTATTTTAAAGTGTTACCCAATTTTATTCTATAGAACATATGGAACATTTTAATTAAATCTTTTGGTAGCTGTTCATTTCTATGTAACAAAAGTGTTAATTTCTTTTTCAATTCAAGATTCTTCATTTTTAAATAATCTTGGAGTCACTTTTGAGTTTACTAAGGTCCTCTAGTGGGTCCTGGGCTCCAATGTTGAGAACCACTGATTTACATTATAAATATTAATATGTGCATATATTTTACTAGCAGTCAATACTATATTACGTTTTTTGAATATATATTTATTATAATTATTTATTTTTAAAAACATTTTCATGAAAAAAGACACACACAAACAGACTTTATAAAGCATCAGGAATGATCCGCACCTTCACATAAACCATGGGAAGAGTCTGTTTAGCGCGGCTGTAGTGTCTCGCCACTCTGTACACGGTTTCAGGAACGTAATCCAGAACCAAATTCAGATACACCTCATCTTTCTGTGGACAGAAAACAAGAAAACAAATGCTGTAAGTCACAGAGTTCAATGTGTCAGACTTTAATAGCACACACATACTGTACTGTATACATCAGACGCTCCAGAAATCCGTAATTCCGAAATTACTTAATTTAGTGCAAAATAAAGTAAATGTCCATAATAGGGTGGAGCTCGCAATTTTTTTTAAATTGCCGCAGATATCCCACATATTTTGGGCAGTCAGGACACTGTTTAAATTTCCGCTGCACCAAAGTGCCATCTGCATACTTTTACATTCAATAACATTATTATAGAATGTGCTCATCCAGCGTGCAAAGCCTCGAGTTGTCAACACACTCTCCTTGTCTGGTTGTGTGATCTGCATCATGTGGCGTCATCACAACATGCATTTGTTTATGAACACGGCCACAAGGTTAGGAGTTGGATCAAATGCTAAACTTCTATATATTGTACCTGTTGTCATAAGTGTAGCCTTCTTTCTCTCTCTAGCACACACACATATCCAAACACACAAGCGCACACACAAACATAATTGCGCACGCTCTGCATCGTTTCCATCAATGTGTTCAAATAGCCATCAAACAGCATGAATGGCTTAGCATGTATTTTCAAAAAATTGGTTTCATTTTCAAATATGATACAGCAAACTTTAACTCTATGTTAACTCTATACTCTTTAACTCTGTACTCTAATGATTTAACTCTAGTTTCTCCCTATTTCTCTCAGTGTTTCTTGTATATACTGTAAATTACAGAGATAATGGTTCCCGGGGTCAAAAAAAAAAAAAAGAATAATGAATTAAAATCTGTAAATGTGTGTATATTTTTACAGCAAAACAATAAATTATGCAAAATTTGTGAAAACTCACAACAAAATCAGCCGTTTTAGTCACAACATTTTTTTTTGTTGTTAAATCCTCATGGGACTGATATAGCCTTTAATAGGGCTACATGATATTGAAAAAATCTAACATTGCAATATTTTGCTTCTACAATATATATTGCGATATCTACCATTTCACCTGATGACTTGTATAGCAATGTTAATGTAATAAACAAATAACAAAGCATAGATAAATGCAATAGAGCAAAAGATACAAATGAAATAAACAGCGTTAGGCTAGTCAAACTGAATTGAGTCAAATTGAATAATCAAATATAACATAACCCTGCATAGTCTTTACTGTATACATATTTCCATAACATAATTCTTCATTAAAGTTACTAATGGTAATATGTCTTGTGGGCCTCACAGTGGCGCAGTGGGTAGCACGTTCGCCTCACAGCAAGAAGGTCGCTGGTTCGAGCCTCGGCTGGGTCAGTTGGCGTTTCTGTGTGGAGTTTGCATGTTCTCCCTGTGTTGGCATGGGTTTCCTCCGGGTGCTCCAGTTTCCCCCACAAGTCCACAGACATGCCGTACAGGTGAATTGGGTAGACTAAATTGTCCGTAGTGTATGAGTGTGAATGTGTGTGTATGGATGTTTCCCAGAAATGGGTTGCAGCTGGAAGGGCATCCGCTGCGTAAAACATATGCTGGATAAGTTGGCGGTTCATTCCGCTGTGGCGACCCCAGATTAATAAAGGGACTAAGCCGAAATGAAAATGAATGAATGAATGAATGAATATGTCTTGTGCCTGAATGCTTTGAACTCTCTCAGGCCTTAAAACGTGTGCAAATTCTAAACTTTCACTCTATTATGGTTAAACACTGCAGTAACTTCACCAATCTAATGTATCCTGAACAGTATTCCACTCAACATTGCAGATACCTGCGATGTGACTATTGCGAATGCGCACATTGCGATATCATGCTGAAATTATATATTGTGCATCCTTACCCTACTCAATATGTGAATCAGTGCCTGTACTACAAATGTCCCAATGCTCCATCTATCTCTATGACTGAACAGCCAGCTTGTTTAAAAAAAAGCTGCTATGGAAACAACACAAAAACAGTCCATTTTTGAGCATGATGTCATTGTGAGCGTTGACTGCCATGCATTGTGTGGATCCGTGCCTGAAAGCATGCGATGATTGTGCCCACCATCTTTACATAACATAAATGCTCAGACACTGAAGTCACATCCTCCTGGAGAACTGAAGGAAAGGAAGAGCTCAATGCGGTGGCCTACAGGGCCACTCTGACCTATGTCTGATGTCACATCCTCTCCTTTATGCACTTCTTCCTTCCTCCACGAGTTCAGCTGTGAGAGAGTCTATTTCTGATGGTCTTCACATGCTGTTGTTTCTTTAAGCAAACTGACCTCATATATGCTGATAAACATGTAACAATCCTTCAGTAAAATAATTAGACATACAAAAATAAAATACGTATGAAACAATTATGGGTGATATCACAACATTCACATTAAAATTATACTACTAATACCAAAAAAAAATTTATTTTCTGACATTTATTGATGCTTTGTCAGTGTGACATACTTTGAGATGCTACATGTGAAATCAATGTGCTTTAAGAGGATTTGTATTAGATATTATGTAAATGTCCCACCAAAAATACATCAAAACTTCATTTTGGATTATTAATATGTATGGCTGAGAACTTAATTTAAACAACTTCAATGACAATTTTCTAAATATTTCATTTTTTTGAACCATCAGATGCCAGATTTTTGAATAGTTGTATCTTGGCAAAATATTGTTGTATGCTAACAAACCATACATCAATGGGAATCAATTATTCATTCAGCTTTCAGATGAAGCATAAATCTATAAATCTTCTGTGGTCCAGGGTCACATTTTAGCTAATATGTACTTAATTAATTGATCTATTTGGGCCCTGCAAATTTAACAAGTTGCAGCAAAATCTATACATTTCTGAAAAAGAAATTTTTTTTCACTAGCTTCACTAGTTATTATATTAATTAAGTTATGTCTGATGTCACATCCTGTCCTTTATGCACTTCTTCCTAATAATTCAATGAATATAATTTTATTTAATAAGGTAATCAATTCCTGGGCATAAATACTGCCACTTAATGTAGAAGTTAACTGCTGTCCGGTTACACATGTTCTGCAATGGATCTTCTTTGCTGTGTCACAACAGCAAGAGGGTCATATGATTTGAAACAACATCAGGGTGAGTAAATGATGACAAATATGTCATGTTTTGGCAAACAATTGTTGACAAGGTTGACTACAAAGATATAATTACACATTATTTTACGATGTCATTGTTACACAGTGTAACATTTACATTCAAAATCTGCGTGAACCAGAGGTTGCTGAGACTTGTATTTCAATATGTTGATGTACTTCCAACTGAAACGGAAAATTGAGTAGGGGGAGGGGCTAACTATGGAGCAAACTAATGGTAAGAGGGCGTGGTTAAGAATAGTGTGGCTGAAGTCTTCAAACTGACGTCAACAGAAGAACCACCACTCCAAATGCAGAAGCAAATATTTTGATTGAAGATTACCAAAACAAAACAAAACATTTCAGTGGATTAACTACCATTGATTAATTGTTCATTGAAGAATAACAATGTGTGCTAGCAAAATAAAACATTGCAAATTTTGATTTCACATGGACTTTAAGCACCGAGCAATATGAATTACATTAATGTACTTATTTTGTGGCTAGAATATGGATGAAAGTAAGTACAATAGACTTGTGTTTCACCAAAATGTGTTACCAGCAACAAAATATTTCACCAAGTCAGTGATTAATAAACCTTTGTTCTTCTCAAAGAAAGAAGAGGCAATGTAATGTTTATGCCACTGCTACTCATGAGCCCAGTCTCTTTTTTCCCTCTATTCTGACTAGATTCATAAGTAGCCTCTAATAACAGATGTTTGATTTCCTAAAATAAAAAAGAGTGGGAAAAAAAAACCTGAAGCCTCCCCCTGACTGTTCAGTGTGGCTAAAATTAGTGTGGCGATGATGACTCACTCTCCGCCTTCACTACAGCAACAGACACACTTCCTCAATTACGGCCCATCGCAGAAGAGCATCACAGATGATCTGATTGGCTGCCGTTTGGTGGTCGTGTGACTTTGTAAGCTTGTGATTGGGTGGTCTGTGGCTAACGTCAGCCACAATGAGAGCCACAGGTAGAGACTCATGTGTCTCCAGGCTATTACAGTCTCGTTCACAAACGGCTCCTGTCAGAGCCAAACGCACAGAGCACTAACCTGAGGGCGTTTTTTCATGTAAGCGCAATTATTCAAATTTGAGAAAATTCCAAATACATACATGTGAAATGCGTGTTATTAAAATCCCAACTGATTTGAAAAGCAGTGGTACTCTCTACTCTTATTGCGTTTGCAGAATTAATGTGTTTAGAAAGAAAATAAATCCTGATCAAGGTCTGATTGAACTTGTGATTTATTTCTGATTTAAATATTTTTTAAGTATTTAAACTACTAAACAGTTTTGAAACTAATAACTACTTAACAGTTTAATTATTGATTGCTTCCAACAGAGGCTCATTGGAAATGTGTGCTTCAGCCTACATTGTCATAAAACATACTTAAAAACAGGCTTGACTGCAGTTAAGAAAAAAAACTGTTGTTCCTTTTCACTTTAATGATATTTACAGAGACATTTTATTGACGAATAAATAATTATTTTCATGCAGTTTTTTTGGACAAAACCAAATAAGTACCACAAAACAACTTCCCAGTGTAATCATTTGTAATCAAATATGTTTGCCTCACCTATAGCTCACTTTGTGCAATGTTGTACTTGTGATGCAAAATGCTCGTTTTCGAGTCTGGTGAAGGACGCTTACACGAGATAAAAGCCAAATATATTTAAAATCAAAATAAAACTATGTGGTCGTGGTTTATATCAGTGGTTTGTAGGTCTACGTAGTCTGTAAACGTACAACAAAACACTCCCTAAGTAATGTATTTCACATTCACAAAAATGTACACATCGCCCTTTAGTGGATTTGTCATTTGAAATGTGCAACAAAACGTACCTGGAGCTGCGCATTTTATGTTATGCAGAAATGTAGGCTGAGGCACATATTTCAATTTGTATTGTAACTGGGCTGTTAGCGTTTATTATTTTTCAACAACTTTCACTCAGGTTCATTACTGTGAGGTCACACCACTGCCGACGAGCTCTGGTCACCGTTGACACTCTGAAGATTGAACAATGATTACATGTTTTCTAATAGTAAGTAAACCAATTAAGAGCTGTTTGTGTAGTTGGACTTTTTGTCCATTTTTAAGTGCTAGTCTAAATTCAGCATACAGTTTATAGGGGATGTTGAAAAGCCTTGGTAAATAGCTCTAATATCTTCTGGCTACTTTGATGCTCTCGTCGGCAGCAATGTGAACACACAGTTAGAGTTCTCAAACAGAAAACTCACAAGGTAAAGGAAGATTTTTTTAACTGATTTCAATACAATAACTTGTTCATAATTTGTTTACAACCAAACTACAATGTTTGTGGTGTATGTTTGCTGTTAAGGTCCCAAAATACTGTGATGATTACATAATCTATCTCTGTTCAATTTGTCAACAACAGACATTCATTATTAACAACTTACACCAAAAATCTGCTATAACAGTAGAAACTGTGATTGCAATTTAAAGCAACATTCATTCATTCAATCATTTTCCTTCGGCTTAGTCTCTATTTCAGAGGCTGCCACAGCGGAATGAACCGCCAACTATTCTGGCATTAGTTTTATGCAGCAGATGACCTTCCAGCCGTAACTAAGTACTGGGAAACACCCATACACACTCATTCACTATGGCCAATTTTGTTTACCCAATTCACCTATAGCACATGTCTGTTGGACTGTCGTTCCAACTGACCCAGCTGGGACTCGAACCAGCGACCTTCTTGCTGTAAGGCAACAGTGTTAACCACTGAGCCACTGTGCCGCCCTTTAAAGCAACAGTGATACTGATTACGCAAATTCACAGCAATTTGTAACTTTTACCATGTCCAGAAAGAGGCAGGTTTTCTTTTGAAAAGTTGCTTCTGATCAATTCAGTTTCTCTCAAAACATCTTACTAAATCTAAACTTTGAATGGAAGTGTGAGACATTTTTAAAGAAACACAGAATAAATCAGTTAGTTTCACACCATTACAGAAAACTATGTGACAGAAAACTATGACGTCTCTCTCTCTTTACCGCTCTCTCTTTTCCTATTTTAGTCTGTGTCGTCTAAGTAGATGTATTTTTTGACTCATCTCTGCCAGTCTTGAGTGGCTCCCCTGTCAGGAAAAATCAGCGGGCACTAACTATAGGGGAGAGGGATCATGGGTAACGGCTGGTGGTTGTTGAGACCCAGTAATCTCTTCACGTATCAGTATACAAGAACCTGTCTCTGAAGAATCTGTAACACCATCTCCTACACCGATCATAAATAGAAGCTTTTAATATGTTCTCTTGGTTAAGCTCAAAGTGTTTGCTCAATCAGCTGAACATGTTAACACAACCACACACCCTTCTCTGTTCTAAAACCTAGTGACCTACTATGTAGACAGCATCGAAAAGCACTCCAGACATGAAGCCTGTTCCAAAAGGCAATCAATTAATTATAAATGTAAAGAAATTACTTGGATCATTATAAATAACATTTTAAATTCAATTAAAAAATATCTATATATGATTTGTTTTGTTATGCTTATTGCAGTGTTGAGTAAAGCTATAAATAAAACCAGGTACCCTTACACCGTATCCTAACTACATGTGTCGCTGCACAGCTACATGCAATAAAAGGTAACTATTTCATGTTTCTATTTCTGTGACATCGCAGCAAAACAACAGTATAAACTTTTTATGGCAATGATCACCTCAGGTACTGATTATGTGGTTTATTCAGTGTTTAATGCTACCAATGTGAGTTTGAACACAATTTTACCCACTGCGCCACCGTGCAGCCCCTATGTAATGTTAAATAGGTTAAATATGGGGCGATGCGGTGGCGCAGTGGGTTGCACAATTACCTCACAGTAAGAAGGTCGCTGGTTCAAGCCTCGCATCAACTGTGTTAAACATATGCTGGATAAGTTGGCAGTTCATTCCGCTGTGGCAACCCCAGATTAATAAAGGGACTAAGCCGAAAAGAAAATGAATGAGATTAAATATCTAGTAATTAGATTATAACCCTTAACATTTCATTGGGAGTGCAATAGCTGATATTTAAATGAATAGCTGTTTCTGTTGTGTCACGTCGTGTTTGGTGCGGACACAAATTGCTGGAATATTGTTACGTCAAGTGTATTTAGGACACAATGTTGGCATTTCTTGTGGTTGTCTGTGTGATACAGGCAAAGACTTGAATTTTTGCAAGGAAAATAATAGAAGTTATAAAACCATTAACCCTAAAATATAGAAATTTAAGAATATACAAAAATATACAAATATAGAAAACTTTAAGCTTTTAGATGTCATTATTAGATGCATCTAATAGGGAAATAAATGCGTTTTTGGGAAATATTTTTAGGGAAATGCAACATTGGGCCTTTGGGGTAGCAGAAACACAGTGCCTGAACAGAAGTAAACAACATCTAAGGTTTTTTTTACAGGTGTTCTGCTTTTGTAGGCCCATAACAGTAGCTTATATATATACACACACAAAAAATAAATAAATAAGTGATGTTTTATAAACAAATTTTGAAAGGAGCACGTCATATAATTGATCCCGGCTGATCACTCATCTGTAATCAGCAATAATCCAATCAGATTGATCCAAGCCTACAATAAATAGACAGATTTTCACCCTACTGCCTTATCTTCATTTTGGAAGAATCCCCCTTCCACCCCATCTCCTCCTTTTCCTCCTTTACCAGGGGGAGCTCTCGAGACCTACCTGATCTCAGACCCCCTTACATGCTAATTGACCAGGCGGGTGCCCTGGGCTCAATTATCTCCGAGCTCAGGGTTCCCTCCCGGGACAGCATGCCAAACCTGCTAATAGCGTCAAGCAATATCTAAGTGTGAACTCTTGAAATGACCCAATAATGATAATCACAAAAGTCATATTTTTATATACAAATAATCTTAATACAATATGTCATACAAATGTTAATACAATATAGCACAAAAGATCTGTTGTTGAATTATTTATGGCTGACTTTGGTAGGTGTACGTTCAGTTTGGATGCTGCTTTAAAAGCCTATGTAGTCAGAACAGCTACAGTAGGCCGCTCACTATGTTTTGGAACTGATCCTGTGACTGTAGTGAGAGTCATTTAAAAGGCTGTGGGGTCGAGATCTAGAGCACAGTTCTGTCAGCAATGAGACACAACAACACTTCTCCTAATCGCGCCACTTAGCTAAGTGGAAGTTGTTGCGAAGAGAACAGGCCACGTCCAGACATGACGCCACCTCATCTGTGTTGAATGCTCTCTTTTCAAGTCTGATTTTAATCTCTTTCTCTCTAGGCCCACGTCATCGTCCTCTCTCTATCTTCCTGTTTTATCTTTTCATGGAGACAAGATGTGCTCTGATTTCATGCTGCTTCACACTAGACTATTAAACTGCCTAGTGTACAAAAACAAAGCCGCTAAAATTGCAGTTAAGAGAAGCTCTACTATAGTACTGACTGTTGGCTGCAATCACTGACTTGAATGATTTTGCTAATTTGCAGCCATTGTTGACTTTTGAGCAATACATTCCTTTTTAGGACAGATATTGGCACAAAAATGACACACTTCAAAGGTCAGAAAAGAGAAAGTAAATTTGTTACACACAATTCACCTACTTCGCCACAACATAAGAGAGATATGCAAAGGGTTTGTTCTCAGTGAGCAGAATGTTGGTGTACTTGTTTGAAAAAGAAACATTGTTCAAGATCATTTTATGAAGTATACTTAATGTTAAAATATATTTTTTAAGTATACAGTAACATATACGTACTAGTAACATACTTCTAACTGTACTACTTGAAGAATATAGCTGCATTTACACTAGTGCATTTTAGTTTTACAATAGTGTTTAATTAAGAAAACGCTACTTAGCCAGACTAGCGTTTTTACTGTGTTCTAGAAAAAATATTTCTGTCCATATTAAAAAGCTTAAAAAGCATGATACTTGACCATTCACACTCACTTTGCATGCAGATATTTCCCCAATATCCATACTTGCGGTCTACAGGTTGAGTAATGGTCATATGAGAACGGCTCAATGAATCAGGGAATAATACACAATAGTCCAGAAGACCAGTCGGAGAGCGATTGTGGATTGCCACATCTCTATTTTCAAAAGTTTGCATTTCAGTCCATCTACACTGAAACAGAACACCAGCATTTGTTGAAGTTGAAGATGGCAGAGTAGTACGGATGGGCGATATCCTATCATTTGTTGCAATATACCTGTAAACATTCTCCCCACAATAAAAAAATTGACTTATCGTAATAATAACAGTAAAACCTATAAATGGTCTGTGCGATGAGTTATTATCACAGTAGTACCAGTTATGATCATTTTGCGTTTAAGCCTGTTTACAGAAAGAGATTTACTGATTTACTTTCTCTCTAAATTCACTTCATAACATCAGTCGAGTGTTTGAAATAAACCATCTTTGTGACAGACATGGTTAAGTGAAGAAATCATACTATTTTATAAAGGCTAGGTCAATTAGCATTGCATTAAAATATAACTTATGCTTATAAAATACCCAGGATGGCTTGATTAGTACAAATAATCATATATTGTCACAAGCATTTGCTTATTGTCTTCGTGTACGATCCACTTATTTGTTTTTATCACTGTAGCTGCCCTCTTTTCTATAGTGAAGTATATGTAGAGATTATGTGTGAGGACACCCTCTAGCGTCCAGTATGAATGAAATAGAAATAACATTATAAAGTATGCTTGACGTTTCGAACTCTGTCCTGCAAAGTTTATTTCTAACCTGCTTTAGCACATCTGCTTGTGTATTTAATATGATCCTGAAAAGCTTCTTGACCAGCTGCTTCAGTGTGTTTAAATATGGCTGAGCTCTACAGGATAGTGGCCACCCAGGAGCAGAAAGAAGACTTATTTTTTGTAAAATATCACAGGGCGACACGGTGGCGCAATGGGCAGCGCTGTCGTCTCACAGCAAGAAGGTCGCTGGTTCAAGCCGGGTGGGTTAGTTGGCATTTCTGTGTGGAGTTTGTATGTTCTCCCCATGTTGCCATGGGTTTCCTCCAGGTGCTCAGGTTTCCCCCACAGTCCAAAGACATTTGCTGTAGGTGAATTGGGTAAGCTAAATTGTCCGTAGTGTATGTGTGTATGTCCTGGTCCTCCAGGTTGGGGGTTGAGCATTGGGCTAACAACCCAGCTCATAAAAACTAGATGTTACGAAACACCAATATGGTGCGGCTAAATATCAACTTCAATATAAACAGCCCTGGGAGTAAGTATATTGTTATCACAATAAATACCAGAAAATATCGTAAAAATATTAATTCCATATCACCCATCCATATGGACTAGTAATGTATACGTTTTAAAATGAAAATGCACAACAGTGGCAATGTCGCCGAAGACATTTCTGTCAGTACACTCATTCTTTTTTGGACTTGATTGTTTTATGTTCAATTCATTTGTAAAATACTAATAATTTAACTTAATTCCTTCATGTTGTCCCAACACAAATCGATTTTGTAGAATCCAGCATTTTAACAGTGTACAGTGCATCAGAAAAGTATTCATAGCGCTTCACTTTTTCCACATTTTTTTATGTTACAGCCTTATTCCAAAATGGATTAAATTCATTAATTTCTTCAAAACTCTACACACAATACCCCATAATGACAATGTGAAAAAGATTTTTTGAAATTGTTGCAAATTTATAAAAAATAAAAAATCTGAAAAATCACATGTACATAATTATTCACAGCCTTTGCTCAATATAGCCTCAAGTCTTTTTGAATATGATGCCACAAGCTTGGCACACCTGTTTTTGAGAATTTTTGCCCATTCCTCTTTGCAGTACCTCTCAAGCTCTATCATGTTGGATGGGAAGCGACGGTGTACAGCCATTTTCAGATCTCTCCAGAGATGTTCAATAGGATTTAGGTCTGGGCTCTGGCTGGGCCAATCAAGGACATTCACCGAGTTGTTGTGAAGCCACTCCATTGATATTTTGGCGGTGTGCTTTGGGTCATTGTCCTGCTGGAAGATGAACCGTCGCCCCAGTCTAAAGTCAAGAGCACTCTGAAGCAGGTTTTCATTCAGGATGTCTCTGTACATTGCTGCATTCATCTTTCCCTCTATCCTGACTAGTCTTCCAGTTCCTGCTGATGAAAAACATCCCCACAGCACAATGTTGCCACCACCATGCTTCACTGTAGGGATGGTATGAGCCTGGTGATGAACAGTGCCTGTTTTTTTCCAAACGTAACACCTGGCATTCACTCCAAAGAGACCAGAAAATTTTGTTTCTTATGGTCTGAGAGTCCTTCAGATGCCTTTTGGCAAATTCCAGGCAGGCTGCTATGTGCCCATTACTAAGGAGTGGCTTCCGTCTGGCCACCCTACCATACAGGCCTGATTAGTGGATTGCTGCACAGATGGTTGCCCCCTTATAAGGTTCTTCTCTCTCCACAGAAGAACGCTGGAGCTCAGTCAGAGTGATCATCGGGTTATTGATCACCTCCCTGACTAAGGCCCTTCTCCCCCGATCACTCAGCTTGGATGGCCGGCCAGCTCTAGGAAGAGTCCTGGTGCTTCCAAACATCTTCCACTTAAGGATGATGGAGGCTCCTGTGCTCATTGGAACTTTCAGAGCAGCAGAAATTTTTCTGTAACCTTCCCCAGCCTTGTGCCTCAGGACAATCCTGTTTTTATCAATTTTTTATCACATTGTCATTATGGGGTATTGTGTGTAGAATTTTGAGGAAATAAATTAATTTAATCCCTTTTGAATAAGGCTGTAACATGAAAAATGTGGAAAAAGTGAAGCACTATGAATACTTTCCGGATGCACTGTATAAGGCAAGCATATTTAAGTGCAATTTTAAGTATATTTCTGAGAAGTACTTTAAAAGTACACTGAAAGTATTTTATTTTTTTTTTAGCATAAAGAAGTATAATAATAGCACACTTCCTTAAACTTCTTCTCCGCAAGAGTATGACTACCACCATGGACACATACATATATCTAATCCATTCTCTCTCCTCCTTTCCCTTCAGCCGTTGTTCCACTTTCCTAGACTTCTTCATTATTTTATGGACCTGTTTTCCATGCAGTCCCTGTGAGCCTTCACCCTGGTGCTTGGTTCTCTGTGATTCTGGGTTACAGAGGGGCCAGGGTGCATGTGGGTGTGTGAGCGGAAACCAGCGACTAACATTTCGAAACCATGTTTGTCAAAGAAGTAGGGAAAAAAACAGTGGTCAGGCATTTTTGCAAAGTCACTGCATGTGGGCGAGAGATCGGGAGGGTCTGTACGATGTGTGAAATAATCAAGACCAAGATAGACAGTGAGGTAGATGTGGAGCTGGTGGTCAGCCAATGCTGCAGCGTTGACATAATTTACTTGTGTTTGTCTTTATATGTCAGTCAGAGAGCGTCAGATCTACGTTTGCATAGCAGATATAAAGATGGGTGAAGTTCTCTGAGTCAATTTTTCTAAAGTTTGCATCTGGATGCCATTAAACTCCATTAGAGGTTAATAAACACGGACAAACATTCAGACTATATAAACAGATTAAATATCTCTAAAGATTGATATGATACTGAAAAATGGAATGATGACGCTGAAAATTCAGCTTTGAGAGGACTGAAAATAATTACATTTTAAAAATAGAGAACTATTTTTATTTTACCTATATTTATATTGTAAAAAAACCAAGCTGTTAAAGCTGTATATCTGTTAAATAAAATGTATCTTTGTTAAACATAAGAGACCTGCTAATATAACTAATAACTAACATAAGAGAATACTCCATATAATGTGTAAATGTACAATATTTGTAATTTTCTAATTACTTGCACTTATAATCATTAATATAGCTGTGAAAACTAACCAACCTGAATCCACAGCTCGAGACAAATTGAAATCAACATCAAATATGCCTTGTATTCAGACCTTAAATATTTGGGGGGGAAACGTATGAGTATATTTTAGTTATTCACACACATATACTTGTATATAAGGTTTACGAGGACTCTCCAGAGGCGTAAGGTATTTTATATTGTCAAAAGCAATTATTATTTGGCCCTACCCTCCCCCTAGGCCTAAACCCAATACTCACAGAAAACCTGTGGGTAATTTTGAATATCAATAGACCCCCTTATGTAGGGATGGGTATTGTTAAGGTTTTAATGGTTATCAATATTAACTTTTATCGATACTACTTATTGGTTCGGTACTTTAACAGTACTCTTAATGGTACTTTTTGTACTGTTTTTTTTGTAGACTTTATTTTATTATTACTTTTTTAATGCTAAATAAAATGCAATAATTGTAAAACAAATAAATAAAAAATGTCCTATAAAAGAATGTACAATGGTTTGAAGGAACACAGTTAGAGCATGAAGGTAGGCTGCAAATGACTCTCTTCTGGAGAAAAATCAACAGGTTTGCCTTTTCTGGCAGAAGCCGGGACCTTTCTTGGCTTATTGTGCTCCCTGCAGTTGAAAATACCTTCTTTGAGTTGCAAAATGCAGTTAAACAATCAGCTGTGGCTAATGTTTATGTTTTATTATTAACACATTCACATAAATGTGTTAACTGTGTTTGGGATTAAAGTAATACAGTTTTGAAACCTCTTGCAATGTAACATTTTTATTTATAATTTCTTAATAAGCATAGTTTATTATTATTCATCTATTTGTAAATACAGTGATGTAAAGGCATTTTTAATGTTTAAGATTTATTTAGGCTACTGCAGAGAACTATTAATATTATACTAATTTAGAGAGACCTTATGTGATTGACTGCTAGCATATGTACCTGAGGATGTTGAGGATTTATGTTAGAAGCTAAGCAGTCGAAAACTTTGCATTTGTCTGTCTGCGGTTAATGCACTTTTGAAAGATGTGATTTTACAAGCAAACAACTTTACAAGCAAACAACTTGTTGTTGCAACGAGCATTATCGGTGTCCACTTGGGTAAAATACAACCATACACTTGACCATTTGGTTCTCTTCGCCATCGTCATTCTTTTGGTCTTTGACAAGTGACATCACCCTGGTTATGCATTATGGGTCTAGCTGCCATTTGTGGGGTATCTGAGTTAACGTTAGCTGTTATATTAAATACAATGATTTAGAAAAAGTAGAAAATATATATTTTTCAATCATTTGACTATTTATTAACTTCTCACTCAATTATTTTCATGAATCAAATTTTCAACTAGGTACAACAAATATAATAATAAAATCCTATTCAACTTAAGGGGAAAAAATCCCTATTAAAACTCTATATTTCATTAAAATTAGCCTGCTGAGCAAATACTTGTTTTTGCCACCATTTTCTGCTTTTGAGCACTGCAGGCCAAATTAATAAACATTATGTTATTGTAATTATGTTGGTGTATTATCAATATCACAATATATTTTTTCTATACACAAAAGGAAGTAAATATTGACAGACTTTTCAGAGTTGGGTGATCTATCCATTTAATAATTGATTTGTTTATTAATTTATGTATTGATATGAAAGTATTTGTTTTTCAATCAAAAGAAACCTCTAAAAATATTTAAACTGCCACTAGATGGCGGTAACTTTTTAACGAAGAAGTCATTTATTCACACCACCTAATGTTGATTGGAGATCGAGTAACCGAGTGTGTGGTTTAAAGGTATTTCTTTGGCAAAACTGAACAAAAGCTGACAATAATACAGCTATAATATGTCCGAATATAACAACTTTTTTACTGAACAACTTTTTTACTTTTTTTATACAGTCTGTTATCACATCTGCACTTATTCTATGTGTGCACTAGGCGCAAGCGATCGAACAAGACGATCTCATGTGAGATTGCCAACAGTGCAGATGAATAACAAATACGCTATCGCAAATTAGAAAAGTTTGGTCAGTAAAATTATGCCACTGTAGCCTTTATTTAGCAATAATTCTCCAGTACCGATAGCTGAACCGTTAACGGCAGAGCTTATCAATACTTCGTTCTTTTATAATTAAGCACCGATTCCGATAAAGTATCGAGTTTCGGTACCCATTCCTGCACATAGGTATGATTTTTAAGCATTTAGAATTACAAGGACAGAATGTGTGTCCTCATAAACCGCATCAATAAATTACCAGGTCATACCCATGCCATTATAAAATTATGTGTCCTCATAAACCCTTAAACAAACACACGTTTAAGGTGTGAAAACATGGACTATTCTATATTTAATAGTAATTTTCTGCAAATTAATGATCTAGATGACTACATTGGAGAGAAACTTGCCTTATCTCCACTGGAGTAGAAGAAGTAACGCAGACGAACAATGTTGCAGTGGTCCAATTTCCTCATGATCTGAAGCTCACGGTTCTGCAAGAAAACACAAACAGAAGAAACAGACTTACTACAACTAGTCATTTTCAGCTACTAATAAAGTGCAGTACTCAGCAACAGCAACAGTCTTCTCAGCTCAGTTTAACACATCTTTAACCATATTTAAATCTCACACAGTTATTACAGAAAAGGTGTAAATTGCAAAGTTGGCTCATGAGATCAGTGATGGCCCTTTGAAGCCTTGATATTTAGAAACTATTTGAAAAAAGAGAGCACTGAGATCAGAGTTTCAAAATTAGGGGGCATTATAATAAAAATAATATAAAGGCACTCTTTTAAATTGGTCATTAATTAGTCAATTAATTAATTGATTGATTTTTGTTTGTTTATTCAGGGAATACAACAATGAAGGGAGAGTCCAATCTATATTTGACACTTTTTAATAATAATTGCAATGGTAGTGCTGTCAACTGATTGATAAAATCTATAAAATGCAATACAATCACACAATGTAAACTAACATTACATTTGTATTTACATTTATTATTCTACATCATTTTACTAATCATCTCTATTTTTTGAACATCGGGGATAAGTAACAAGTAACAAGCAGTAATCAAATATAATAGACACTGGATAGACTTTACTGTAGAACATAACATTCATCCTTATTTTAACTACAAAAAAATTATTTAATAAAGAGCAATGAGTGAATGATTTTTTCTCTTGTATTTGTGTTTGATTAAAACATTTGATTGACTGATGACATAGACAGCAAGTTCACTAAGATGATGTCACCTTAAGACTTTAAAATGCAGACTGATACACATTAGATTTCCTTCCACACATAAGACTTTTAACTCATTAAACATGGATTACTTGTCATTACAAGGATACTTGCAGAAAACGATATCTCTGCAATTTCATCAAGTGCAATAAAACCAAAATGAGAATTCAAATCTAGTACCTAAGCACTGACTGAGAAACAAATAGAGACGCATTTCATAGAGACCAGTACTCCATTGAGTTATCCTTTACACTTGAGTGGTTTAACAGCACCTGAATGAATGAGCTATTGAGTAGAACCCAGACAGTGACAGAGGCAGTCATTTGGTTGTATATTTCATTTTAACATTGTTACGTTGGGTATTTTTTTTCTGTGCCTTTGAATACGTTTCCTAGTAACTTTCTGCTAACAAAGCCATAACTCTCTGATAGCAAAAATCATAACTTTACTTCTTACATTTCTTTTAAACTTTCAAAAACAACATTTTCACTGTGGTGAAAAAACTTTGTTTTTGCAGGACAAAGTGAGGTTGTGCACGTTTGGGGTCGAAGTTGTACACAATTATAGGCTATATTACAAAAACAAATAGGGCTACAACCTGATACAATATTATGATAGACATTCAAAGCTTGATTCTAAAATTTCAATAGAAGCTGTGAATGTAAATATGATACAGTTTTATATGAATGGTCAGAATCACTGCTTTGGTCATTCGAGTATTTAAAGATTTCCAGTAGTTTCAGCGTTAAACAATAACAGCAATGTGTTAAACTGTTTAAAACCCATTTAACATGAGTCATATTAACCCCACAATTGAATGTGTTATTTTTGACAGCCCTAATGTTTATACATTTGTCTTAACGTCCAAATGTATATGCATCTGTCAGTAGAAATAATGGGGGGAAAAACTTAATTGGAAAGACACAATGACCCAGAAACAGTCTGCAGTAGCTCCTCGCTGAGAGGACTTGGGTCAGTTTCTGACCCACATCTGACCAGAATAATAGACCAAAATAGAGCTATTGAAATGATCCGTTACCATGACAACTAGTGTCATCTGGCTGCTTCCACTGTAGAAACTGGCTAATCAACTATTTTATTTAAAGCACCACCCACATGGTGCCAGTGTGAGGGATGCTTCCTATCTGAGAGCAGCACAAAATGAAGACATGGGAAGACTTCACATGTAATACAGCTTTCGAGGATTTGTTTAGTCAGATCAACAGCCACTCTGAAAACAGCAGGACTTTTATATTCAGTGATTGTCTGCGGTCACAGTTTGATTCCTTTTTGGCTGGAGTTGAAAAAGGGGTCTAGATTAAAGGGCTGGCTCATTTAAAAAAGTCCATTTGCTGTTAATTTGCTCACTCTCAGGCCACTGAAGGTGGTTACTTTTTTCCAGCAGGACATTAAAGGTGCAATAGGAAAATGCTAACATGATCCTGGTAGCACTACAAATAACCATGCCTCCTGAACACGTAAACGCAATTGCATGACATTCATCAGAGAGAGAACTTTTTTAATACCGTTAGTAATACCAAACTAAATTATGGTTGGTTGTCGATGTTTGCCTGCCATTCTGTCTGAACCGCATCCATGGCGTAATCCTTTCTGTGCAAACAGGGTGCACAGAGATATGCAAATACATCTATGGGTAAACAGGAGAGCCTATCGTAATGCTCGGTCTGAACGTTTTGATTGGAAGAACCTTTCTTGGTCCTACACCTTCCACAGAATATTAATACATATAAATACATTTAGACCACTTAATTTAATGATTGCTACCAGGATGGGAAGAGACTTTCAACCAGCACAACAAAAACAATTTCTGAAGACAAACATTTCTGAAGACAATCACCTATCGCACCTTTAAATAAGATTTTTAACTGAAACTGTGTTTGGTGACAAATAATAAATTGTCAAATAATACCAGCACTTTAACATACACTGGTAAGACTAAATTATCATATGATTAATTTATCTGTGCGGGAAACTGGACAATATTAACAACATTATACTTTTAATCCAAAGCCCCTGCAAAAAATCCTTAGTAAATTCAAAACAGTCTGAGTAAATTAACATCAGCTTTTCATTTTGGGTAAACTATTTCCATTAATGTGGGCACTTTGGTATGGCCCGCAGTTAATATTAAAGAAATCTATACAAACTGTGAACCTAAAAAAATAACAAACTGTTTTAATCTATGCACACCCCTGCTCACAATTATTATAAATGAAAGGATTTAGTTGTAATAATCCTTCCTCCTTGAACACATTGCCTTTGGTCAAAAAACCAAGGTCATTTAGATTTCTGAATTTCAAACTTTATATCTAACTCCCGTCAATTATTTCCAACATAATCTTCAAACAAAATAAAAAGACTGGAAAAAGAAGTGATACTTGAAGGTGTCCTGGACCAGGCCGTATCCTGAGCTGATACCGTGGTGGCCATGGAGTAATGGAGTGCATGAGACTGATTCCTGAAGGCTACAGTGACGAACGAGTCTACCTTTGATCCTGTGGGCCAGCCTTACCTCCCGCTGGTGCCCTACCCTCACCTGCAACTTACACGATGAATGTCAAGCTTCTCCAGCCGGCGCCTAGACTGCAGCTCCACATAGGAAGCTTGGCCAGAAGAAAATGACCGTGCCTAACATAGCCTGGTTTCTCTCGAGGTTTTTTTCCTTCACTTCGTCAACTGGTGAAGCTTTTTCCTCGCTACTGTTGCCACTGGCCTGCTCGGGCCTGATCGGGACTTGTGGAGCTGCGCTTCGGTGGATTTGCTCTTCAGTGTTTGAACTTTCAGCAGTGAAACTTAAGCCACACTGAACTGAACTGAACTGAACTGAACTAAACTCTAAACTCTAAAACCTGGACTTTACTTGAACTTGTTAAGCTGCTTTGACACAATCTATATTGTAAAAAGCGCTATATAAATAAACTTGAATTGAATTGAATTGAAAGTGATAAGAAGCAAGAACCAATCGATCTTAATTACTTTGGGTTTTCCTTGAATAATCTAGCCCCATCTCAAGAGGAAACAAAACAATTTTACGTATTGTCAGAAAAATTCTAATTTATAGAAAATCATATGATTACATTCACTCAAAAATGTACGATTTTGAAAAGGTTGTGTGCTCCCAATCCCTTAACCTAACTGTCATTGGGGTCAACTAAAATGGTAATGGGATACTAAAATGTGCAAATTAGAGTGTTAAAAATTCTGAATAACTAACTACTAAATAAAAAAATACAAATAGCTTTGAACAATTGTGTTAAATAATCAATTCAAAAACTAAAGCAATGAGTACTCCGTTGGCAAACATGTGAAGATGTGCTCTAATTTATTAGTAAACTTGATATTTCCATTTTTTTTAAAGGCACGACTTTGACAATTAGTTTTTGCTGTTATTTCAAGAAATGTGTATTTAACAGAACCCTGATATTTTGGTATGGTCACAATGTAGTTGTGAAAAGCAACCTGCGGGGACAGAGGGAGGGGTGTGAAATCGAACTGGGTTTGTGAGTGTGGTGTGTGTGTGTGTGTGTGTGTGTGTGTGTGTGACTCTGTTAGCCATTACAATCACACAGTGGGTGGTAATTTGTGAACACACGAGCACTGCCAACTGTGCATACAGTCGGTCTCTTCAGGCCACTCCATTTACACACACAACTTCATCCACTAGAGCCAGCGTCTGTCACACTGGGCTTAAATCAACCAAATCATGACCTCTTTCACAAAGAACAATAGTTGTTGTTTTCTCATTGAAGGATTGTGTTTTGCTCATTTTTACAGCTTTCTCACTCTCTCTGTGTGCCATCACAATGCCATCAAAGGAAATATGATTTTGATGAAGTCATCCTTAAATCAGAACTGACTAATCCCATTGCTCATTGCAGCATGCTCTGAAATTTGTCTGAATTGCTACTCATTAATTTTACTATGAAGATGAGTAATCAGTTCCCCTCAAATACACTGCCATTTCATGCAGACATTAAGTCTGTGTTCACACTTATAATTTGGTACCGTTGGTTCGTTTGTTCTGAACCTAAAAGAAAAGCATTTAAACCAAGTTTACTTAGTATTTAGACTATTAAAAACACTGGCTTTTATGATGTATTGCACTCAGGCTTATACAGTTGAGCCACACTAAAAGAGCAGTTGCATCAGAGTTCATTTTAATCTAATCAAACATGCCAAGAGGAAACTGGGAAACTATTAATTTCAGTGTATCAATTTAAAATTATGATTCAATGCTTTTTTCCTATATAAATTGCTCTACATTACTATGTATTGCTATGTTAGTGCATTTAACCTCTGCAGCTGTTAAAGGGGTTTCGCCTGGACTTCCCCAAAATCTAATAGATATCTAATAGCCAAACAAAAATGAAAACAAAACAAAAACAGCCAGGATGTCTATGTTTAGACATCTATTAGACACTGATTAAACACACACACACACACACACACACACACACACACACACACAC
>CAIGQW010054520.1:281607-322367 GCA_903798125.1 Danio choprae
ACGCGCCTTCAAAAAGGGGGGGGTACTGTCAGTGTTCGTCCACGTGTCATTTGTTTTGTCATGTAATTCCTTTGTCTTTCTCCCGCCACCGTCATTGTTCATCTGTTGCACCTGTATGCATCCCTCTTGTGTCATTAACCTAATCATCCCCTTTACCATTTATACCCTTTCGTCTGTGTCCAGTGGGGTCTGGTATTTTGATTCGTATGGTTGTCTCGTCCTGTCGTCCTTGTCCCGTCTGCATGTTACCCGTAAGTCTTGTATAAATAAATCCGTTTATTATTTAAGTCCGTGTACCGTCTCCTCATGTTATCGTCACCTGTCCACCAGATGTTACAATATATATATATAATTACTCATAGAATGGTAAAATTTGAGTCCCAGCACTCTCAAAACGATCCAGAGATGAGATTATGCAGTAATGCTTTAGAAGAACCTTTTTGGGTCCCAAAAAAACTTTTCAGTGAACAGCCATGGTTCCCACTCTAAGCCACATGTCAAATTCCCTGATTTTCACTGACTAAAAAACTAAATTTCCATGACCTATAATGACCAGAAAAATAAGTATCTGAGTTGGTACTGAAGGAAAACCTAACCAAAACAACAGGCAAAACATGTGAAACAATGTAGACAAATAACATGGTCCGGAAAAATGACATTTTGTTAAATGGAAAAACCAAAATTCCTGATATTCCATCATTTGGGCTTTCAATGT
This sequence comes from Danio choprae, assembly GCA_903798125.1. NCBI lineage: Eukaryota > Metazoa > Chordata > Actinopteri > Cypriniformes > Danionidae > Danio > Danio choprae. The sequence goes on from CAIGQW010054520.1 coordinate 282,323, forward strand.
CTGGAACTGGAAAATGCTATGATATTCTAGAAATTCCACGACCCATGGAAACCCTGGACAGTGCAACAAAAACACATATTTCTTGTCATCAAATAGTGTACATTTAAATGATAAAGAACTTTTGTGCAAAGTTCTTCAAGGGACCATTAATGCAATATAGAACCTTCATTTTTAAGAATGAGGTCATATGTGTATGTGGGATCTGGTCTGATAATAATGGTTGTGGCTACTTGGATTAGGTTCTTTAGAATCCAGAGTACAAAGTCCCTGTTTACTTTGTTAAAGGTTAACTGCACAGAGTCAGCTTGTCTTGAACATTTTCAACACCCTCACACCAACACAATCCCCAAAGTACAGATTCTTTAAATCAGATGTCCAGTGGGTTGTTATGTCTTTGTTAAAGAACAAAATCTGATGTTGGGCTTTAGTTCACAACAAAACTGTAACATTATTGATATGTTAGGGCTGGGCAAAAATATTGATAATTCTGATATTGAGTTTTAAAATGGCAAGATTTTTTTTTACAAGTAGATTCTCGTTTATCATTAGTTGTAGAATGTATCTCCATCTGCAGGTGTCACTGACTCAGTAGATTCAGACTCCACAAAGATCTAAATTCTGTGAAATTCAGCCTGAATATTTATAACGTACTCTGAACAATTTAGGGGTTATCTATTTAGACCCCCAGTAATGGTATAGATTAGAGACAGCAGGCCTTCTTTTGAGAAGTGATAAATATTTGCATGAATGACATTGTACAAATTTTACAATTCATTAATACTTGAAAACCCCTCTTGCTTACATCCCGAATATTTCCCTCGTATCCATAATACAGACCTTTATGTCTGTTTCTGTCTGAAATCAGTAGGCTTTGTCATATTTGCAGAAATTATTCACTATTTCCCTGGGGAGAGCACAAATACACAGTGGAGCACCACAGCTGATATCGAAGGCTTGTCGGAGAAAGATAATTAGATTAGACCATTAACAACTTTTGCTCAAAAATAAAAATAAATTGTCACTTCTGTAGTTCCATCATGTACTAAGAATGACGAAAATGTGTAAAAATCAAGGGACTTTGTAGCCATAACATATGATATTACGCAGCACTGTTACCTAGCTAAAGACTATTTGCTTTGTAATATCATTGTGCCTGCTGCAGCCATGGCAGCAAAGTTCCTTGATTATTAGTCAGAATGACAGCATAGTTTCTAGACATATCGACCTAGAAAATAACAACTTTTCTTTTTTCATCTGTCTCAGTACAAGATACAGAAGAGTCAAGCTTTAAATCGAAAAATGAACCTTTTTTTAAATGTATTAAGTGAGATGCTAATGGTCTAATCTAATTCAATTATTTATGTTAAGCTAAGCTAAGCTAAAAATGGTGCTGCCAGGCCTGGAAATTGGCTGAAAATTATAAAAAATAATTTTTAAAAATTCAAAAATTATAAAACTGATTTATACTTCTGCGTCAAGCGCATGTGTATGGTCCGGCGCAGCCTTCAGGTGGTCGCATAGCACTCGCCGTGGCTGATGCACCTCTCGAAAAATTTAACTACACATCGCAATAACGCTCTGTGATTGGTTGGCTAGGTAGCGGTGACGAGTGTAGCTGGTGCTGAGTCACGAGCCTGATGGAGCGAGTGTTTACAAGTCTTGAGTCCCATGAAGGAGTTCCAGATGGAAACTTTTGTTTTGTGTTTACCTTATGATTAAAGTTGTTGCACGTCCGCCAGTTTCCGCCTCTGAATAAGCGAGTTTTAGCTACTTGTACATTAAGGTAGCATTCAGAAAAAAAAAAAACACCAGCGAAGAAAGTTGACACAGAGGAACATAAAAACCCACTGCCAGCTAGCGTTTCGGAAGTGTTATTGCAGAGCAACACAAACAGCGTGCAGAAGTACAAATGCACAGCTATGCGCAAGGCAGGCTCCATGGGAAAAGAAAAAGTAGAGTGGGTTTTTTTACTGCGTTTTCATTGACTGCATGCTTAAATGCATAAGATAAAAGGTAAAAATGTTATAAAAGAATGTTTTTTCTGTGTTCTTAATTATATAGGCAAAAGCCTGAAAGTAAAAATAAAGCAAGCTGCAGTTGTGTGTTCCTGCAATTATCATCCTGTTGAGATTAACTAAAATCAACTGAAATATTCCCAAATAAATCAGTACTGAGGATATCTTGTATTTGGAGTCAAACCAGGAAATCAGCACCGATACCCAGACCCTTTCCATCCATCTCCATGGCAACTGAGATGTCTATGAACCGGAGAGATGTTGTGTCCCACTTGCTTAAGACTCCCACTCATCTGCACCAATACCCGCATACACACACACCGAGAGTGTGTCAAGGGTGACATTCACACACTCCAAAAATAACCCTATAAAACCGCAACTGAGTGAATGCCAGTGCAAGTGAGAATGACGATCTGCTGTAACGTCTAACGTAGAAGATGTGAACATATGGTGATCTTCATTAGAACAGTCAATGTCATCATTTTAACATGACGTGAAGCTTTTAAACGTGATCTCAGCATAATCATACAGTCAAACTGGTTCACAGGGTTTAAGCAACAAATAATTATTTGACTAAAATATAAATAACTAGGTAAGTTGGCTTGACAAATCACTTGTAGGACAGTCTATCCTCTATATATACACCAGACATTTTCTTTTCATTCATTCATTTTCTTTTCGGCTTAGTCCCTTTATTAAATTGGGGTCGCCACAGCAGAATGAACCGCCAACTTATGCAGCATATGTTTTATGCAGCGAATGCCCTTCCAGCTGCAACCCATCACTGGGAAACATCCATACACTCTCATTCACACACATACACTACGGACAATTTAGCTTACCCAATTCACCTATAGCATGTCTTTGGACTTGTGGGGGAAGCACCCGGAGGAAAACCCACGCCAACACGGGGAGAACATGCAAACTTCACACAGAAATGCCAACTGACCCAGCCGAGGCTCGAACCAGCAACCTTCTTGCTGTGAGGCGATCGTGCTACCCACTGCGTCACCAAAACGCCCAGATACTTTCTTATTAACACTTATTATTGTTAGCAATTATTGGTGGACTTCATGCAGGTAAGTGGGCTTGACAAACAACCTGATGATGACACTCTTTTCCTCTCCATATGCACCATACACCTTATGAGTGCCCCATAATTCTCTATATGTATCCTCCCTTTTAAGTCTCTTTGGATGTGTCTAAATGAATAGTTTCACCCTTTTTTTCTGCAGGTCTCTCATTTGCTGTAATTACATGTACTATATCAGTCTTATATCATTCAAATTGATTTCCCAATATTTTCATCAGACGTTAAAAATCCCATTTGGGTCAACCACTGGAGTTTTGTGGTCATGTTTTTACTCATGCACATCTGGTCTCATCGACGGACGGAACAGAGAAAATGAACTAGTGAAGTCAAAGAAGGCGGAGCTTGAGTCACAACCACTTAATACATTATCCCCACCGACCAAGACAGTGACTTTCTGAACTTTTTTGTAATGTTTGCTATGGCGAGCTGTGTCCAACTTCTATAACGAACTTTGTTTTGGTTGCATTTTGCTGGAAGTACACTGGGGCCTTTAAAATGACTAATGAAGAATCACATGACACTCAAAACGGGATTTATGATGTTGAAAAATTAGCTCTGCCGTCACAGAAAATATTATTATTTCAAAATGGACTCAAATAAAAAATCATTCATTCATTCATTTTATTTTCGGCTTAGTCCCTTTATTAATCTGGGGTCGCCACAGCAGAATGAACCGCCAACTTATCCAGCATATGTTTTACACAGCGGATGCCCTTCCAGCCGCAACCCAACACTGGGAAACACCCAAACACTTTTGCATTCACACACATACACTATGGCCAATTTAGCTTATTCAATTCACCTATAGCGCATGTCTTCGGACTGTGGGGGAAGCCAGAGCACCTGGAGGAAAGCCACGGCAACACGGTGAGAACATGCAAACTGCACACAGAAATGCCAACTGACCCAGCTGGGGCTCGAATCAGCGACTTTCTTGCTGCGAGGCGATCTGGCTATTCACTGCGCCACCGTGACACCTAGAAAATCATTAGTAAGTAATTAACAATTTAACTGTCACTCCACCTTTAAGGTTCACTCTTGCAAAAAAGCATAGTAAATATATGCTTATGATAATGTATATAATGTGTTCATTTCAGGTTTAGAAAAGAAAAATCTTTAATAAGTTCTGAAAAAATGTCCCACATAAGGGACGGTGACATTTTTTTAGTGAGTTCACCCACAACAAAAAATTTTGCTATCATTTACTCACCCTTCAGTTGTCACAAACCTGTTTGAGGTTTTTTCTTTTGTTGAACACAAAAGACGACTTTAAGAAATGCTGAAATCCTGTAACCATTCACTTCCATAATATTTGTTTCTTCTACACTCAAAAATAACTTTTGCTTCTTGTTCAAACCAGTTATTTTAAATGGGTTGAAACAACAATTTAATTGTTGAGTTCAATCCACTTACATTTATAAAAATTATTAAGTTAACAATCAATTTATGAGGGACAACATGAGGGAATTGTGTGGAAACCAGCATTTTTTTTACAGAGTACCATAGAGGTCAACCTTACAGGTGTCTAAACATTTTTAAAAATATTTCTTTTGTAATCAACAGAAAAAAAATAACTCAAAGTCTTGGAACCACTTGAGGGTGAGAAAATAGTGGGTCAGTTTTCATCTTTGTGTGAACTGTGCCTTTAAATGTTCACCGTTAGCTCAACAAAATAAAATAGTTAACTACTGTAGACAGATGGAACCTTCCTACAAAGTGTTAACAATATTAACACCCCTCTGGTGATAAACGATCCATCCGATGACATATCAGTGGCTTTAAAGTGATCTGTTCAGCCACTTCTCCTCTCCCGTTTTCAATTGACGTAACCTCTTTGTTGAAACAAATTTTTTAGATGTTTCCTCAGAGGTATGTGATGCTCAGTGTTAAGAGAAGTGAAACTAAATGACACACAAAGAGAGGACACGCACATACCCAGAAATCAATTCAGACATACACAGATACCAGATTACAAACCCAGAGTTGTCAAATGAGAACTATGAGAACTGCAGATGATATTCTCCTGCTGTTCCAGTGACCCGGGTCTTGACCTTTGCTCACACAGAGAATCATATAGCACTGACACGTCAGTCTTGTTCAAACACTTTATCAGACAGTCTGTTTGATCACTGTATCTAACACACCACAATATCAGAGGAAATCTCTGCTGCAATGGCTCCAGAATAAACATTCGATGAGTAAAACAGTAAAAGGTGAGGATATCTTGGTTTTGCTCATCGTAGAAGAGATGTGCTTCATCAAAAACATGGAAATACTTTCATTGCGGAATCAATTGCGGAAAAACTGATAAAATATTTTATTTGGCCGGTTAAGTGATGCTAATACCCTGAAATCACAGACCAGGCTCACAGACACACATCTAAACATGGATATATGTGTGATATTCACATTTCACTATAAATGTAGTGCAATTTTACAGTGATATGTTGGTCACACTTTACTTGAAGGAGTGTTCGTAAAACATAAGGTGATGTATATATATTAGATTGTATGTATGCTTGTGGCAATTGTTATTAAGTGTCATTAGCTCAGTTATGTCCTTTTAAATGCAAAGAGGACATTGTTTGAGATGACTTTGACAACTTGACAATCAAATACATCATAAATATGTCATAAACATGATTGTCATGATGCCATTATAATGGTCAAGAATATTTTTCTCCTCACTTTTCAGTGGAACGCAATTATTAAAAACCTGTCATTAAGCTTTAAAAACAAAACCAATACATTTACACTTTTTTATTTACCAGATGTTTTTATCCAAAGCGAATTACAAGTGAGGATAAACAAAGCACTTCAAATCTTCAGAGAGCATCAGTATATAAATGCTATGACAAGCCTAATTTAATCTTTAAAAAAATAAGTTTGTTTTTCTTTTTCCTCAGTACATATGGACCAAGATTTTGTCTCAAGTTTGTCAAGACCACTCACCTGTGTGGAGCACACTCAGAATTGTGCAATGTTTTCCAAGACGTATGCTCTGCCAACACAATCTCACGCCAGTTCGTAACTTTTTGATTTAGTGGCCAATTCGTATGAATTCGTACGATCTCATTTCTACAATTTAGTACGATTTGCTCATCCCCCAATGACAGTTGGGTTTAGGGGTGGGGTTGGGTGCCATGTCTCCTTTTTAAAATCGTACATTTTCGTATCGCTGAACTCTAGGGATGGGAAATTCGGATCATTTTACTAACTCTGACCTTTGAGTCTCCTTCAGAGAGGTGAATAAATCTTTTTTCAAGTAATTTCGTTCAATTTGCCAAAATATTATTAAAATGTTACAAGTTGCTTCCAAACTCATGTACAACTAAACCAAACATTGATGGAGAACCAAACTAGAATGCTGTAAGAAAGCTAAAAAAATCATTTATTGCTGACCTGGTCTTTTGTCTATGATTATGTCAGATCACCTCTTCTGACAGGTCTTCAAATTTGAGTGGTTCGATCACGTCACACAGACACTCTCATATGATCTTAATCATTGCACACAGTCTGAGCCGAAAGAGGCCATGATAAGTTCACCTTTCGAACTTTTTGAGTTGTTCGTTCATCATGTGACCTGCATGTAAAAAGAGATGACTCAAATTGACGACTTGAGAGATGAATGGATCAAATATTTTTCCGGCTCTGACTGCTTATGATCGGCTTATGTCTTTCATGTGATGAAAGAACGACTCAAACCCGATAGAAGACTCGAAAACAGAACTAATCTTCTCCTCAACCTGCACAAATGTGCGCACGAACAAGAACAACCCATCACTACTGAACTCGAATTAGCCACTAAACTGACAACTGATGAGATCAGACTGGATCTGCTTATAAAAAGGTGTCTGGTGCATATGGAGAGGAAAAGAGTTTGTCACCTACTGGTGGTTTGTCAACCCCACTCATCTGCTTCGATACAGAAGCAATTGTACACAGAGTTGTACAATTAAATATTGCCTAAGCAACAGAGATATTTTTCTGTGTCATTAGTGCAAAACGCTATTGGCTAGTGTTAAAATTACAAAAAGGTGCAGTCTGTTGAGGTTAAACCTGCAGTTTTTATTTGAGCGCCCCTCAGGCAGTCAGTTTTTAACCCCAATTACAGTGAAAAGGAGAGTCAGCCAGGACGCCTTCAAAAACACATCTGTCTCAGTGCAGGAAGAAAAGGAAAACTCATTTTAGAACACGCACACATTGATTTGGCTACAATACGCCTATGCAAAGTACAATCGAACATAGGGGCATTTTTAAATTTGAAAAAGCCCTTTGTTACTAAAACCCCTTCATCATGAAAAAACCCCTATGATCACCCTGTGTTCATTTATTCGATGTTAATGAGCGACATTATCCCTTACATAACTCCCTTTACTGTGAATTCAGCATAGTCAGTTGCCCTTTTGTCATCATCACTCATGACCTCACTTTGACCGAGCCAATCAGAGCTCAGCATCTTTTAGTGAGGGCGCTGGTATATCTGCATCACTCCACTGCCGCTAATGTTTAATCCTGCTCTATAAATAAACTCGATCAGTCAGAGCGGAAGAGAGAGTCTGCATATGGCATGTGGGTGAATTCAGGATCATATGTGTTTGTGTCTGTGAAGCGCTAGAGGTGATTTCAGCAGTAAAACAGAGTCTTGCGTGTTGGGCACACTTGTGCGTGTGTGTCCGAGTTCTCCACCTGTTTGCCAGATGACCCAAATCTCTCTCTCAGGGTGATAAATTATACTCTCAGGCCTATTCACACTGCTTCAAATTTACAGGCTAACTTGTTTGCTAGTAAGCATTCCTATTTCTGTTTGCCCTTAGGATGTGATATCGTGCAAAAGATGTCAAATATTTTGGGCCCTTTTTTACTAACATTTTAAAAGATTTTATGTGTGTACCATTTGCTGGTATATGCCTGCAATTATAAAAAAAATTATAAATACGACTCATGGGAACGGCCAGACAATCTAAGGGGCCATTTATACAATGTTTTCAGCCAAAAATTTCAACATTTTATGCGTCTGATGTTTTACTGATGTTTTTGTCACTGAAAATGTAAAAATCAATCAAATTGGAAGTTTTGGTTACATTTTAGTTTAGGTCACAAATCTTGCTATAAACTGCTGGCTTATTACCTGCCTATTATTAAGATATTTGTAGTTCTAAACGTGTTATCTTATTCTACATCCCTAATCCTACCCAAAACCTAAACCCAACTTCTACCTTAATAAATAATAATAAACAGCTATTTAGTAGTTTATTAAGCTAGTAAGTTAAAGCGGTGTTTCTCAACCACGTTCTAGAAGGACCACCAGCTCTACACATTTTCCATGTTTCCCTAACCAGACACACCTGATTCAGATCATCAGCTCATTTGTAGAGACTGAAAGACCTGTAATGGGTGTGACAGACAAAGGAGACATCCAAAACATGCAGTGCTGGTGGTCCTCCAGGAACGTGGTTGAGAAACACTGAGTTAATGGTGACCAAAACTAAAGTGTTTTTGAAAATGCCACCATTGTCATGTCAAGACAAGGATCGGCATCATGTGTGTGCATAGTATGTGTTTAGGGAGGATATATTAAAGAGGATGAGTATATTAAAGGCAGAAAGAGGTATATTAAAGGCATGCGTAAACAAATATACAACAATGCTGGAGTATGTGGTAGTGTTGTTGTTCCTCAAGTGTTTCATAATGCTTAGTTAGCATAATGCATCGAGCCACTGGCTGCACGTCCCTTCCCTACAGGTACTGTTTACTAATAATGTGACAGTGCTAAATACTGGCCTAGCATACATACATTTTCTTTTTGCAAAACGACTGACCTGCATTGATCAAACCGTATAGTGTGAACACAGAAATGATGAGCTTTGGCTTCAGAGATAGTTCACCCAAAATTGAAAATGTCCTCACCATTTACTCACATTCAAAACTTTTATGAATTTCTTCTGTTGAACACAAACAAGATATCCTGAAGAATATGGAAGTAAATGGCTGTTTTTTTCCCAACATTCTTCAATACATCCTCTGTGTTCAACAGACAAATGTAACTCAAACAAGTTTGGAACAAGTGGAGGATGAGTAAATCATTTCTGGGGGAACTATCGCTTTAAGGGGGGCGACACGGTGGCTCAGTGGTTAGCACTGTCACCTCACAGCAAGAAGGTCACTGGTTCGAGTCCCGGCTGGGCCAGTTGACGTTTCTGTGTGGAGTTTGCATGTTCTCCCCGTGTTGGCGTGGGTTTCCTCTGGTTTCCCCCATAGTCCAAAGACATGTGGTATAGGTGAATTGAGTAAACAAAATTGCGTGTAGTGTGTGTGAATGAGTCTGTATGGGAGTTTCCCAGTTCTGTGGTGAGGCTGGAAGGGCATCCTCTGCGTAAAACATACGCTGGAATAGTTGGCAGTTCATTCCGCTGTGGTGACCCCTGATAAAATAAATGACCAAGCCAAAGAAAAAAAATGAATGAATGAACTATCCATTTAAATCCCAAATATGTTCCCTGTAGTTATTGCTACAGTAAGAGTTTGTATATAATGAAAACATTGGTGAAATTGGACAACATTTGACATTTCAGTGTTGTATCCTTATTCGTATTCAATTATTAGTTCATTCATTCACTAGAAACTAAAACCATGAACTTGGAGAAGCAAGCACTGTTTGAGCTACACTTTTCTCAATCTTCTTATAAAAGCAATACATCCTTCAATCCATTTCAAAATCTCTAACTCTCATTGAGAAAAAAAAAATCAATGACTTCCGGTTGCGACAGGGCTCTGTATGTGTGATGGCCCCATCCTGGTGCTGGTGTGATGTGAGATTTTTGGTTGATGTTTAACAGACAGCCGGTGTCTAACTGCAGGGCAATGACATGCAGAGAACCAGCGGGACACAGGACAAACACACACACATAAGCGCACGCAAAACTTTGATCTGGATCCACTCACTGCTCCCCTGCTCCAGACTGTGCGTGACAACTATTTCCATGCAACACACGCTCGGTATTCAAACCTCTGGCCACTCCGTCTACACAGATACCAGTAGATCATGCTTCAATCAAATCATTCAATCTCTTTCTTTCTCACTCATGTAAAACCCCCACACACACAAACACTACTACATCATTCAAACTGGCTATGTTGGCTAGCGGGGGTCAACCAGTGGTCACAAATCAACATGTGACACAAGAAAAAGGCACATAAGAATGAGATGGAAAACTGCAGTAGAAATTTTAATACCTCAACGGGCCAAAATAACCATAAAGATCAAAAAGATTATTGAGTTTGTACATTTGCAACTGCGTACTGACACTTTTAGTAGCTATGTTTCCATCCAAAGATGCAAATTAGACTTGTGCGCAAAACTGGAATATCACATAAAACTTTTATTTGCCCCTTAGAAGATGAAGATGCAATGAATGCACCGTGGCTTTTGGAGGTGTGAGACACTCTTTGGGAACACTTTGATGTCAGACTTTAGCTAAAGGATGTTTTACAATGTGGTCATTCTGCTTAAAACAATATCACATGACTTTTTTTCATATGAAATTTGTTATTTTATGCACATTTTCAACATTTCCATTAAGCATTTTTTTATGAAATATTACAAATTGCGGATACAAAGAGGGGGATGGAAACATAGCTAGTCACTCATCAGCGCTTGCTATAAAATTCAACAACAGAAGAACATTTTATTTCATCGCAGAAGAAACAAATTCATAAAAGCTTAGAAAAGGGGTGACCAAACTCTATCCTGGAGGGCTGATGTCCTGCAGATTTTAGCATTTTTCTTAAAACCCTAGTAAGAGCTTGATTAGCAGGACACGGCCCTCCAGGAGCGAGTTTCGGTACCCCTGGTTTAGAACCTCTTGTGTGTGAGTAAATGATGAGGAAAATTGTGAGTTTTACCATCCCTTACACTCAAAAATAAAACAAAAAGATCTGTTTTATGTGCTTAAACTCATGTGGTTCCAAACCTTTGAAGACTTTGTTCATTTTTCAACAACAAAATAAGGTATATCTTTAATAAAACTTCAATAAAACTTGTTTCTGAGAAAATTAAATGCTTCAAAAATGCTTATAAAGGCCTTGTAAATGTAATCCATATAACTCAAAACGATTTTATGAACGTTTTTTGAAGAGATACTGTGAAATTATATAATTAACAGGTGTAATTTAGGCTTTTATTAATTTACATATACAAATTGATAACTGCACAAACACAAAAACTCCAAATGTACCTGCTTGACGTTAGAAAAAGCGTACTTCTTTGACACAACACCACTCTGGCCCAAATTCATGCTCAACATCACTATATTAAATAAAATATACCGAACTGTATTCACAGCTACTTATGTTGTACATGAGGCACACATTTTTACTAGTCATTACATGCTCTGGAAGTTAATCCCATGAAATTGGTGTTGCTAGTATCATGCACTACGTTTTGAGCTATCAGGAGTGTTACTCAATTGCCTGTAATTACTCTGTCACACATTTTCTAGTTCACTATGAACATACAGTTTACTCGAATGCTAGAACCATTTCAAGGAATCTACTGTTGCATTATTATCTTAACATCTTTAAAATGCAAAATTAAAATATATTATTATTGCAAGTGTCACTTTGCATATTAGTGATGTATATATTTGTGGTAAAAAACAAACAAACACAAAAATGTAATACTTTTCACATGAAAAAAAAAACAATTGGCAACCCAATCTGAATTTTTTTAAGCACAACTAAACATCGCTTTAAGGCATGTTAAAGTAAACAGAAGCAATCACCTTTTTATCCCTGCAGAAGTGTGTGTTAGTAGTAGTATGTGTGTGTGTGTGTGTTTGTGTGTGTGTGTGTGTGTGAGAGAGAGAGAGAGAGAGAGAGAGAGAGAGAGATAGAGATAGAATCAGCCCTGAACAGATAAAAGAGAAAAGGAATATCAGAATGGAAATGATCATGAAAGTGGACCTCAGACTCTGGCCTTTAATAAAACACAAATAAAGTAACATACTGCTGTACTTTGCGCATAAAAAGTGTAACTCCAGGCCTGTTCTCAATCATAAAATGTTTCTGGAAGGTTTGGGGACTTTACTAAAAGCAATTCATCTACATTCATTCATTCCTTTTTCTTCGGCTTAGTCCCTTTATTCATCAGGAGTCGCCACAACAGAATGAACCGCCAACTTATCCAGCATATGTTTTACACAGCGGATGCCCTTCCAGCTGCAATCCAGTACTGGGAAACACCCATACGCACTCATCCCCACACATACACTATGGCCAATTTAGTTTATTTTATTCACCTGTAGCACGTCTTTGGACTGTGGGGGGGAAAATGGAGCCTACAATCATCTACAAACAAAGCCAAATCTTTTGAAAGTGTAGTCAGCTAGCATATAAAGCTGCTAACTGCGCTTAAACTACACAAGCAGGCGATTCCTTTAGAAACCCATAACTAACAGATGAATCGGATGATATAATTTATTTTTACAATTACAGCAACATTTATCTGGCACAAAAACTGAGGATCTCTGTTAGCATGCGGTGAAATGACGAATGGTTTAAGTGATTAACTTCAGAGGGCTGTTTGCAATGGAAACAATGAACTCTGCAATGCTTAATGCTGCAAATCCACAACACCATCCAGAATGTAACAGGAGTAATATAACGGGCCATTGCAGGCAGCCAATAATACAAAACACTGCATATTATGGGCCAACATTCTAAATCAAATTTTGCATACATTTGATATTGACGTGAGCCTAACTACACCTTGCATGTTACTTTTTATTAGATCATAGTCCACCTGGTAATAACATTAATTCAAATATGTCTTTTTTGTGACCACATGGGTTGAGATTCAAGTAAGACATATCTCTCTTAGTTTGTCATGAGTGGTTCTCGACCACATTCCTGTAGGACCACCAGCACTGCATGTTTTGGATGTCTCCTTTGTTTGTCACACCCATTACAGGTCTTCAAGTCTCTGCTAATGAGCTGATGATCTGAATCAGGTGTGTTTGATTAAGGAGACATGGGCTGTTTCTCAATTCCAAGAACACAGAGAATGGACTCATGTTCTTGTGGAGACCGCTCTTGACAGGTCACCTCAGAAGCACGAACTAGGGAGACCGCAAGAACACAGAATGCATCCTGTGAGAAATGAGATGCTGCGTTCCTCCTGATGGTCACGTGAACTTCATGTGTTTTAAATGGACAATTATTTAAACTTTGCAGCATTCATACAATTTATTGTTTTTATGCTTTTTAATATATACAACATGCACAAAAGCCTTAAAAATATACTTTGCACAATACAAATAAAACAGATTCTAAGATGCATTTCAGCAAATAAACTCCTTAATGCTTTTATTTTGATTTTCATATTAATGTTTACTTTCACCGTCTCATTTAGGGACATTCCTGAGATAATTAAGTTACATCTCTGAACTTTCATAATAAAAATGCTGCGCTTCCCACCTTCTTTATTCAGCCGCAATGACTTCTAGAACTTCTCGGGCGAGTTTTGCACTCAAGTCTGCATCGATGCATCCTCGATATCAAGAACGCCTCCGGGTTCTTTCACGCTTCTTCCATTCAGTTTTGGAACAAAACTTTGGCGGTTGATGATGACGTTACACAAGAACACAAGGACGCAAGATTGCTGAAGAACGCATATTGAATAACAGCCATGGAAAATGTGCAGAGCTGGTGATCCTTCAGGTACGTGGCTGAGAAACGCTGATCTACATCACTTGCAGATGCTACTGAATGTTATGCAGGGAGTGGAAAAGCAAGCACTAAAAAAAATGTGGAAGTCAACAATGACAGGTCAGTACATTGACAGGGGTGTGGCTGTCAACCACATGAGATTTACACTATGAAACCAATACAAACATATGGGTTTTTAATTGGGATGTGGGGAAATTTAAATTTTGGGCCAAGACTGAAAATTCTGGATGCACTTGGCAAAAACTTATGAAAACTGAAAGTTATAGATTTTTTTAAAAACACAAGCCAATGAAATAACCACATTTGTGACCTTCTTATGTAGTGAATCTATATTTTTGACAGTAATCAAAAATACATTGTGTTTAATTATTGATTTTACTCTGGAGTGAAAGTGAAACCAGTGAGCTAGACAGTGACCACGTTTACATGGACATCAGTAATCAAATTATTTGCCTTAATCTGATTAAGACAATAATTTGATTAAGGTGTTTATATAAGTTACTTTTTGAACGTTCCTTCTATGATCCCGTTTTACACGTCATCGCTATGCACGTTTCCTCCGGAGTTTCATGTAATTTCGGGCATTTAACTGCAGTTTCACTTTCATTTAGGAACATTTCATTCATGCCCCCGCCCCGCGTGACAAACTGAGGTATTGGATGCACGGACTGGTGGAAGAGTTGTTTAAAAGAATTTGATAGCGCACGCCGAATGAAAAGAAAAAAAAAGTACCTCCGCATTTCGTGATGCAGGTGCTGTGGTCCTTCACCGACTCGGTAGGTGCAGTGTCAAACAGCCATGTGTGTATGGAATATCCTGTTGCAAAACGCGGTGAAAAGTCCTACGATGGTAATAGTTTGATTAAGGTGTTTACATGTCTGTACTGCACTTCAATAATGCGACCAAAATCACCATACTCCACGTCTCTATTCAATTTCTGTTTAGTTTGATTATGACCTTAATCAGAGTATTGTCTTAATCGTATTAAAATCGGATTATTGGTGTCCATGTAAACGTACTCAGTGAGGCACAGCATAACCTTATTTTTGACAGCATAAACCTATTTTCCGCTCATATATTCAGGCATTTCTCTTTCGGACAAAATATGAAAATGCCACTTTTGGCAGCTGAAAATTTCATGCATCCCTACTTTTCAATTATTAATAAAAGTGGTTGAAAGTGAACAAGCTCAAAATAGTTTAGACCCCATTTACACCTTTATTTGTGATCAAATCAACAAAAATAAGAAAAGTATGAAGTTGTTTTTTTTATCCCCTTTGCTTGCATTAGCCAATATAATTTAGCATGAAGTATCATCTTTGTGTATTTATCTCATACATACAATGTTGTCTTATGTGGTATTAGGAAAAATTAATAAAACCCAAATATTATTTGTGACCTTGTAAAAACAGAGATACAACTATTTGACAATCAGGAATCTGATTCTTAAAAAATATATATAAATACTGATAAAATTTCCTTTAAAAGTGTCCAAATGAAATGCTTAGCATCGCACATTACCAATCAAAAATTGACTTTTGATATATTTACAGTAGGAATTGAATAAATATCTTCATGGAACACGATCTTTACTAAATGGTCTAATGATTTTTGGTATAAAAGAATATTCAAGATTTTTTTGGTTATTGAAAAAATATAAAAATGCAGCTTAAGGACTCTGAAAAACATGAGACTGTGTTCAGGAAGGGTTTGAAAATCACGCAGCATAGAGTACAAGAGTATCCAGACACAGCCACTGAGCACTTGTAAACAGAAACTTGCAACATTTGCCTCACTTCTAAGTTCTTCTGATTGGTCCACTGTTTTGAAACTGACAGTGATGAGCAGCACTGCAAGTAAAAGTTGATGTTCTTTTAACTTGACATGGCGTCTAAAAAACGCAGTGCTCATATGAGCGGTGCTTAATAATAGCGAAGCAGAGGATTGGAAAGGAAAAACGTGTTTTGTGTGAACCGCCCCTAAGACAGGTTTTGCTCCAAGGTCACATTTGGATATGGAGGAGCATAAGATAAAGATTTTTTTTGTTGAACTAATTTTGAATTTGAGAAGCATATACTGGAAAACATCAACGACAAGAACATTGATACAAAAAAAACATTGCGCTTCTCTTTAACCAGAAAGCCACAATTGCATGCATCACACTGTTCCTTGTTTTTCCATTCATCTTTTTATGTCTGGCCAGTGTTTCATAAGAGAAAAATGCATTCAGCCTCCTACACAGTCTTTTTCTTCCTTCTGATTTTACAAAGGAAATTGCAGAGATCTCAAAATGGGGACCAAGGTTTTCAAGTCATTCAAGGAATTGTGGGTGGGGGAAGTGAGAGAGAAAAAGAAAATGTGAGGAATGTACTGGCCCATAATTTAGGTTCCTGAAAAAAAAATCTGAGTTGGAAATACAGATTTTACTAACTGGTCCACCTCGACTCCATTTTAGCACTTAACGTCATATACCCAACAAAACTAGGCCAATGAGAAGAGGCGACTAACGGGAGGATGTATAAATGTCCCTGTGCTTACTGCGAAGAGTTATAGTGTGCACAAACTGCAGAAATAACAAGTCAAAGAAGACAACAGACAAGCTTGCTCGTGTGCTAAGCTCATGTGTACACACTAAGATCGAGAAGACATCACTGACGAGCCACTACTTCCTCAGTAGACAGATTCAATTTGATCATTTCCACACAAATAAAGCCAAAATCCTAATGTGAGGTTAGCAAAATGCAAGCCAACAAACCTGCTACACTATAGTGAGGCATGTAAAATTGTGGTATGCTTAAGGTTATTGACTTTGGACAGGCCAATCTATGTAATAATTCGGTTTCTATGCACAACAGATGTTGCTCTATGATTTCATTCCTCCATGGAACCCTGAATCACTCACAATTTATTGACATTTGGGAAACACATTCTGTGATAAGGCTGAAACATCAATAAGAACATCAATGATGAAAAAAAAAAGAATATCACTTCTCTTTAACCAGAAATCTATGATCAAAGTCAGATCATTTCCTGATGTCTTTTTTTTTTTTTTATCTCCAGGCAGCAGTAGGAGCCGTTTCATCTTCTTATATACACACAACAGTCAACATTACTGAAAACCTGGACTTGCAAAGACTTTATCTCTCCAGAAAATTCTGTGACAGCTCTCTGGGATAAGTTGCTCTCAGTGCATTCAACTCTCTTCTAATTCTGTTCATCACCAGTCATTCATGCATGACATATATTGGTGTCATCTCTGATGATAAACAGCCCTGCTGGGATCAAAAGCACACTAAATTCTTAAAAGGGATCCCAAATCTAATCTAGAAAAATTTAACTGGCTAGTAATTTTGGTAATTTTCTTTAGAGCAATACTTCATCCAAAGATGAACATTTTGCCATTATTTAATAACCTTAATGTCGTTCCAATGTACATGTATTGTTTATTTCCCGTCAAAAAAATTATTATTTACATTTCCATTAGAAACTTACGATACGTTAATATTTTTGCAGAAAATGACATTTTATTTAGTGATTCTTTGATTTATAGAAGTTGGAAAGAATCAGAAATTTCTATTGAACATTGCAAATGTCTTTGACTTTAAATCAAATTAATGCATCTTCTTTGCTGAATATATTAATTTCCTAAACCATCAAACTGATCAAAAAAACTATTTTGTACCAATTTCATTAAATTTAGAAAAAATAAACGTCCATATATAACTAGTGTATTTTTGGCCGTATCAGAACTGATGAATAAGACAGCGTTTAAAACACTGTTGTTATTGCCTAAGAGCAATAAATGATGCATTAAGTTTAGCACCCCCAAATTACTGTGCCTCTGTCCTTTAAATCTCTTGGAAAAAGGTCTTCCAGTAAAGCACATAATAGGTGATATTATGCAATTTCTAGACACAGTGCACGCTATATTCATGTCATATGGTATTATCAGCGAGAGCATGTAACAGCCGGTAAATAAGGGCTATCACAGTTTACATGTCTCTATTAAGAGTACACAGTACTGTTGCATCACATGACCTTTATCAGCACCTTTCAAATCTTTGCTATTCGTTCACTTGAATATGTCACTTTAAATTTTTACATTGTTAATTAATTGAAAGGAACAATGTGGAAAGAAAATGGGTGTGGAGAATAATCAATAGAGTACATACTGTACATGTACAGCTTAGTGAGCCACACCCTGGAGCTGCTTATGGCTCCCATCCCCCAACTCTTGCTGTAGTCATGGTACAGGAAAGTGGTGAGGGGCCCCTGGATGAAGATTCCGCCTGAAATGCTGTGATCCTTAGCAGGTGGCTTATACGCTGACAAAAGGGTGTACTAGAAGTATACCTTTGTGAAGCAAAGCTAAAGGGAAAATTTCTTGGAACTGTTATTTTTGAGAAAGTAGTAACATGAGTATTTCCCTGACACACACACACACACATATATATATAAATGGCTAAATATTGTGTTTATTAGGCTTTACTTCATGCATTAAATATTAATCTACTTTACTACAGTGGCTGTTTGGGCAGATCATAGGTTATCAATTAAAAAAAAAAAATCAGTTCAGCCGATTTTAAAGAAATTGAATACAATTTTCCAATGTCATTTAATTTTAGCAACATTAGCCAAGCCTAACTGTGAAAGATGAGCAATGCCAACTAAGGCCATATGTCTTCTTTTGCTAGTTTTGCAGTGTTCTCCAAAAGCCATCCATTTTCTTGTGCTAGAATTTAACCATCAATCACCTTGAGGTTCTAAAAAAAGAAGACTAAAACACTCTGCTTTATGCTGTAAAATTAGCGTTGTGTCCATTTACACAAGAATATAGTCGGTACGTTGGCTTTTAAATGCTAAACAAGTATCTCATTGTCCCTGGACAGCTGCCTTTTCCGGAAAACAAACTAAGAGGGGGTTGGGGAGGCGTTCTGAAGAATCACACGTCCCACTTCAGAACCAGCTGCTATGGCCGACCACTAATGCGGTCTCCTCAGATCAGCTGCCAAGTCACACACATGTGTGCACGCTTGTAAACGTGACAAGCCGTGAGCAAATCTCTTCATGTGCTAAAGAAACTAGCACAACAAATACGAATGTAGATTTCTCTCAAAGTTCTGCGAATGGGTGGCCATTCAAATATGAAAAAGTCATTTAGCTACAGTGCATCCAAAATATCTTGTGTGTGTAATTCAGGCATTTAACTACTGAATTGGGAGTACAGGACTGTACCTACCTTAAAATATATCCTAGCATGCCATTATCATCAGCCTGAAGTGCTGCCATGTCCATCTTTTTGAAGAACACACCCTTCTCCTCTCCCTAGGTAACATCTGACTCATGGGTTTCCTTCTTCCAACAACCACCACAATTTATTGTCAGTTGGTTTCAGTGTATCTGTCCAAACAGAAACCTTATGTAAAACCTGTTGAAGCACGTCTGTTGAGACTGACACCAGATGTATGACGACATCATTGTTGGCATGTGCCGTCTGACTTTTCTCACCCTCAAGATCTCTGCTGATCTGAATCTTTCCCTAATATAATTTCTAAGGTGACAACAAAGAAATACACAAGATTTCACAAAGATCAAAAACAAAGATCTGCAGCTCCACCTTCTATGAATTTTTCTTGGGCCACTAACCCAAATTGGAGTTAACAGAAGACTAGTAAAAGCAAGAGTGGTATGTGTATTATTAGCATGAGCATGAATGAAGACTAAGAATGGGATAACTTGACAAGAGTCACAATTAAGAGATCAGATGAAAGGATTATTGTATAAAAAAAAACCATGCAAGAGCATGCACATCTATAACGTGGCATTTACACTCAGCATTTTCCCTTTTTGCCATTGAGCAGTCTGTAAAATGGTCCTGTGGGAGCTTGGCATTCCTTGAGTCGTTCTCCTAATACACTTAACGGAATTTACCTAGAAGGGACTCACTCAATCTTTCTTTAAAAATCCTGCAAAGACTGCTCAGCAAATGATAATTTCTGGAATTAGCTGAACCGTTTCCACTTAGCGGTACGGTTCGGTAGAGTACAGTATGGTATGCATTTATCTCGGTTCCCACTGTCAGAAGTATCAAAACAGCAAACTGTACCACTTTTTTTGGGACCTTTTCGTAAGGCTACCCAACATAACAGTACAGTACCAACAGGGAAGAGCTAGGCTCGCAGCTGAACGCTATTGGTTTACAGAGAATCATCACCAGCTTGTGCAACAACTTTGAGGAACAATGCAGGATACATTGTTTTTAAACATAAAGCCGAAACACAACACTATGACATCAATGACAGTGCGCAAACATTAACCATGCTTAAAGTCAGTTTCTTTTTGTGATGAACAGCCACATGCCAAGAAGCAAGAACCGAATCGGTTGTATGTCCTCCATTGCTGTTAATGTGGTGGTTAACATCCCATCTAAAGATGTGTTGAAAGCGCAAGGGGTGCCTTACAGGGGTCCCACTCTGTATTTGTACATGCTTCCTGCCCTTCTACATTTAAAATAATGAACTTGAGTGTGCCAAAAAATGCAATAATGCAAAAATGCTACAAGCGAGAATGTAGTTTGCATCTTACAAGTATGCCTACCTAACAAGTATGGGTAGTACTGGCAAACCAAATCATACTGTACTGCACTAACCCATACCACTCAGGTATACAGAAACAAGGCTTAAGATGAATACCTCAACCAAAGGAAAAGCTGAAAGAAATTCCTAAACACTCCAGTTGACTTGAACCTATTCTTTAGACTACTTTTAGAGATTAGCACTGTAAAAGGCCTCACTGTGTCATTCTTGCCACAGCTTCTACTGTAAGGTACATTTACTTCCTGTTGATGGTTTAACAAGACAAGGTACTGTATCCTGTGATGCGTGAGACAAAGGCTATGTTAATCGTACAGGCTGTGAGAACTCTTGTAGCTTCTCTGAATGAATGCCATGTCATCAAAGGGAACTGAAGTAAACTTCCGGAAGCACACTACCAACACTATCAACCAAAAATAGCACTTTTTCACTGGTTTGCTCTGAGGAACAAAGAGCTAACATAAAATACAGCATTAAGTGCTCCATTCAATGTGGCATTAGTTCATTTTGCGACCAAAAGTAAAAAGGTTACAATTCCTCTCTTCTCTAAAATATGAATAAATCGGATGATCTCGGAAAAAAAGATCTCGGATTTTTTTTACACTGCTAACCTATTTCCTTTTTGAAACAGACAAACAAAAAAAAAACATCCAACAGATTAGCTGCTAATCTTGTGCTTGTCATGTGATGATTAAAATAAATCAGATCAATTATGAACAGAGGACACATACTTTTTAAAATCTGCTCTTCTCCTGTTTTAATACTGTCCCAGCTTGATGTGGCTTTTCGTCTCTCCTGTTTTACCAATACCGATACAAAGCACTACACTGACAAGGGGAAAAGAAACTTTAGCAGTAATTTTTGCCAATATTGCCTATAACTTCAAAAGCCTTTATCAGCTATGGTAATATGTATTTCAGCCTTGGTTTTGAGACTTTGTGGATATTTGTTGATAACTGTTGATCTTTTAAGGGTCTTTTAGTCCATATATCCCAAAAAACAATACAGTTAATTAATAATTTGTTAATATAACAAGTTATTGTTTAATGCTACTAATGATTGCAAAACAAGGCAAATGTACACTTGTGAAGATACAAGGAGTAGTGCTGAGGGTGCAGTAAAGCTTCCACACACCCACAGAAGCTGACAGTGGCAGATGATAATGGAGTGGGGTGAAAGGTGACACCCGCCTTTCCGAATCCACAGAGAGAGAAAGGAGAAAGAGTGTTCCAAAGTCAGATTATTGAGTTTAACAAATCTCATTAAATGGGTGAACAAAGACTGGGTGACAGCTAAATGCGCAGCACAGACAGGAATGGAAAAATAGGAAAATATGCTTGAAAGTATGGCTACATTCAATAAACTTTGTAAGGCAGCCTATTTTTTGACCTCAACAAGAAATTTTATTCATAATATAGTTCGAATAATCAAACATATACAAGTGGAATAAGATATTCTAAAAAAAATTAGGTCAGGTCTTGATATTATCCATAAGGAATTGGTAGGATCAGGAAAAAGTGGGCACTACATGATAGAATGAAGCCAGGTGGTTCGAGGGGAGGGGTAGAAAAGGGGGATGTCAGCCAAGAAGTAAAGATGTTTTACTGGCAGAGCACATAATTACAGTTCGATAAAAGATAGCCAAGACAAATAGAACGTGGAATTATATTTTTCAAATGACTCTTTCATAATGAGATCAGGAACATGCATTTAGAAAGTGAATAGAATTACTTCTGACCATGTTGACTTTTAAGTGAACAAACAATGCTATATGTATATCCCAGATTAACTCACTACTGTCGCAATGTGAACGGGCACAAATAAATGTGTCTTGATGGAAAAAGGTCTGAGAGAATACATCTGAATGGACACATTCCTATCTCTATTACTATGACAGAAAATGCGGACAAAAAGGCATCTGTCTGAAAACAGATGGCACAGCTGTAGTACCGTAACAACAACATCCATCATATTAAGCTTGCAATGGCTGTTGAGATAAACTAAAATTAGCTATTTATACATTACTGATGACTCCTGCAAGTGAACAATTTTAGGTCAAGTGCATAGCTTTAGAAGGTGGATGAAACAACCAATATTTAAATACAAACACTATTAATCATTAAATGTCAATCTGGACTCTTTAAAGAGCTTCTATGTAAGAAAGAAAATAATAAAATCATCTCTTTTACTATTACTAAGTCTATTAATATGATATTACTACTTTTACTACACATTTTGATTTGAATTTAAATACAGTCCACTCATGTAGGTGCTAGCACCGGTTTCAAATTTACTAATAAATACATACTAAATAGTTTATTTTGGGGTCATTTTATTATGTTTAAACGTTCGCTAACATAGGTTAACATCAAACTGGCCTTTTTGTTAAATATTCTTTTAAACAGTCAGTGGTATCTATATCACCACATACCTGTAGCTGTCTATGTCCCTAATGTTAGTCATTCAAAAAAAGAGAAAGGGAAAAGCATGCATATGTCTTTAGTGGACAGCTATTGCAGCTTTAATTTACACTTAATACATGTTAATACAGTCAATCTTTGCTGTGTTATTTATATATTAAAACTTGTGTAGTATTTCTATTAAACCTCAAATGCTGTTTTTGTATCTTTGTGCTATCAGATTTATTTCTCCTATATTGCTCAATAGGTTTCTGTAGTCTTGTTTTAATAATGAATGTTTATAAAAGTACATGGAGTTAAATAAAATTACAAATTTTGTGATATATAGTTTTGGACAACTTACAGTGTTACTCGTCTTAATAGTAATATATTTTAAATTGTTATTTACCATCTATTTTACTTAAGTACAACCTATATTTATTAAAGCTGCACTTCAATGCTTCAAATTAACATGTAAACATTTTGTTGTTATGACTATATACAAAGAAATATAACAATTTTAACTGACATGATTGAAATCCAACCAGTATATGCAGGGCATATTAAATTATGAGGGAGAAGTGCACAGAAATTGGGATAATTTCTGGCCACATTTAAAATTAAGAGATTAATATATACATATATATACATACATATATATATATTATTATTATTATTATTATTATTATTTTCTAGCTGGAAATGTTAACAGTGTACAAGTATACAACTTATGAAGTAATTCAGGAGGAAGAGTTTCCTGCAACCCCTGGAATACCTAAATATTTTATATTAAACCACATATTGAATGGAAAAAAAATTACCATACCGGTTCAAATGTAATGGTTACTTGTTTTTTTGCTACTAAATATTAATTGACAAGTACTAGTATAGAAAAAATAACTAAATTAAAGATCTAGCCTACTACTGAAAACGTAAACGATACTAGTCATTATTTGATTAGGGTACTTAATAGTATGTTTCCAGCAACAAAAACATCTGTATTTTAACCAGGCCTACTTGATTAGTAGGAATATACAACATATACGCTTATATTCAAGAATAAATGGTGCTGTCAGAGGGCTAAATACAACCCTGACTCCATGGCTGTTAATATCCACACTGAATCAGTCTCCTGTAAATGTCAAGACCTTCTTTATAATAAGAAAGACGTTAACTCGCCACTGCCATGCCGTGAATCAGTGCTACTCATGCAACCCATGGCAGGGCTCTGGTGGAGCTTCAGCTGTGGGATAAAACACGCTGACCGATTTAAAATGGGGCACGTCATATTTCACCCAAAGGTGACACTTGAAGGCACGCAAATCTCAGCTCATGTGTTCGACTCGGTCGATGCGCACAGATGCGCCAATCACTCGGCTAATAAAGAGAAGGTCGGGGGAAAAAAGGCAAATGCTAAAAGCAGATTTTCCGGCGTCCGAAAATGATACTTACTGCTGACTTTCATGCTGCCGAATGCCGACGGCTGCGGCACTGGCTTGCAGCTTTCTGCGAAGGAGGTGGTTCTGGGCCGACCGGACATTTTTCAATCCGCAATCCCACGCGTCTCTCACAGTAAAATACGCCTGTTCGTCTTGAACGAATCCGTTTCGACCAACGGGTAGCAGTTTATTTCCGAATTAAGTAATGAGGAAAACGGGCGAAAGAAAACTCGGCTGTCCTTTTCTTCAGTGAGCTCTCAAACAGTCTCGCTTTCAGATCATTTTCTTCGGGCTTGTTTTATTGTCGGTGACTTATCAGTATCGTCTTCAGCGATGAAACCTCGGATAAATTCGGTTATTGATTAAGGTGCTCATGAAATTGGCCTTTCCCAGTTTCCCTTGAACAAAACCCACGGATCCTCGTCTCTCTGTGTGACTGAAACAGAGATTTACACAAAGCACACAGTCCGTGTCTAATACACCCTCAAACCGCTATAAACAACCGGGGCAGTTTTTCATCGCCATGCAGTATTTTTCATATACTGAGGTGGAGACTCGACGAATCAGCAGCACCAGCCATGGCGGCTTCCTTGCTCTAACCAGCGATACGAATGAGAATTTTCCAATTGCCCAATTTCAACACTGATATCCTCGGCCGCTCCGACCCACTTAACTCCATGCACACTGATGGCGAAAGAAGAAATCCACTTTAACACACGGGTAGTTCAAGAAACGAGCCAAACGTGCGGTTCCGAAAGGAAACGGTGAGCAGAATCCCCACGGTAATTCAGAAATTTCCTTTTTTATTTCTTCTCCGTCGGTCTGTGCTCGTTCTCTTTGTCACTCCGACCGATCGACGCAAAGTGCGTTACGTGCGCAAGACAGCAATGGACATGAGCGCGAGCACAGATGGGGTTACGCCACATCGAGGCGTCAAGAATCGGAAAATGTGAACGCGCAGGAAGGCCTAGGGAGGTCGGAGCCAGCCAATCTTACGGCTTTCCTTGCAGATGGGCGGGGTGAGGGATAGCGTTCAGCCAATCGAATGCGCGTGTCCGCGGAACACATGGCGTAATTTGCCAATCTGTCAGCGCGCTCGTGCTCTGCAGACACGGATGACGCG
The DNA here is from genome assembly GCA_903798125.1 of Danio choprae. Lineage (NCBI taxonomy): Eukaryota > Metazoa > Chordata > Actinopteri > Cypriniformes > Danionidae > Danio > Danio choprae. The sequence continues at coordinate 307,713 of CAIGQW010054520.1, forward strand.
CGGAAGTGGAAAGTGAGCGCGCGTGTGGGAATACTGACTGTAAAAGCGACCAATGGGCGTGACAGAGGAAAAGAAAAGGCCCAATCCTGAAGAAACATCAGGGCTGCAAAAGTAACCAAGCTGCACTGTTGCTAGTCAGCTGAGCTCCAGTGATCCATTCAGTGACATGACGCTTTGCCTTTAGTTTAAGTATTGTGTCAATCAGTTGCATGCTTTGCCATTTTTTGTTTTTATTCAAATGTGATTTGATTGTCAGTGTAATTTACTTGTGTCCAGTGCATTTATAACTATAAAAAATAATGTAGTGTTGGCTCACTGGTGTATTTTAAGTGGTAATATATATAATTATAAATATAATTATATAATAATACTTTATAATATAAAGTTAAACAAATTGATCATCTATATAATATTTTAGAAATTATTATTTTTTCAGTATCAATTTAAAGATTGTTGTGGCTTTTTTTTTAACAAGAGTTAACCAGAATGTTGGGGCTGACACAGTGATTTTTTTATAATCAAAATTACAAATAATACAAAAAAAGTAGATGCTTCTTGCAAATGTTTATTTAACATTTGTTAAATCAGTTTATTTTTAACATTTTAATTTGGTGGAGTAAAAACAAAAAGATTAGAAAATTAGACTGATACTTTAAGCTGAATGTACTGTATGAGTCGAGGCAGAGACTTTCAGTTAACATTTTCAAAACAAAATGTGCCTTAATACTCACACAAACATTATCTTTATGAGATAACTTGATATAATTTGTGCTGTTTTTCAAAACTTTCATTAAATTTTTTGTTTTTGAAAATAATCTTTGAGAAGGTTTATCTTAGAGATGCAAAATGTACCCTCAGTTCTAAAATAACCAACATGGGGACATTAAAGGCTACTACAGTCCTCTTAAGTAAACCAAATATTTTCATCAAAATTATGTCCAATATTTCCCTTGGTCAGCAAGACGTTTATTAGCAGTAAATGTACATCTCTTATACTGGGTGAAGTACTGATGCAGCAGGGATGTGCGGTCAGGTGAGGCAGTGCTGTCATCATCCTCACCTGCCATCATGAGATGTACAGTCATGGCTAAAAGTTTTGATAATTACATAAATATTGGAAATTGGAAAAGTTGCTGGTTAGGTTTTTATAATAGCAATTTGCATATACTCCAGAGGGCCTCACAGTGGCGCAGTGGGTAGCACGTTCGCCTCACAGCAAGAAGGTCGCTGGTCGCTGGTTCGAGCCTCGCCAGTTGGCGTTTCTGTGTGGAGTTTGCATGTTCTCCCTGTGTTGGCGTGGGTTTCCTCCGGGTGCTCCGGTTTCCCCCACAAGTCCAAAGACATGCGGTGTAGGTGAATTGGGTAAGCTAAATTGTCCGTAGTGTATGAGTGTGAATGGGTGTGTATGGATGTTTCCCAGAGATGGGTTGCGGCTGGAAGGGCATCCGCTGCGTAAAACATATGCTGGATAAGTTGGCGGTTCATTCCGCTGTGGCGACCCCAGATTAATAAAGGGACTAAGCCGAAATGAAAATGAATGAATGAATATACTCCAGAATGTTATGAAGAGTGGTTAGATGAATTGCCATGAAAATTAACTTAATCCTGAAAAAAACTTTCTACTGCATTTCATTGCTGTCATTAAAGGACCTGCTGAGATCATTTCAGTAATCGTCTTGTTAACTCAGGTGAGAATGTTGACGAGCACAAGGCTGGAGATCATTATGTCAGGCTGATTGGGTTAGAATGGCAGCCTTGACATGTTAAAAGGAGTATGATGCTTGAAATCATTGTTCTTCCATTGTTAACCATAGTGACCTGCAAAGAAACGCATCTGGAAAAAGGCTTGTCCGGAGAAGGAAAGGTGAGCGCTACCATCAGTCCTGTGTCATGCCAACAGTAAAGCATCCTGAGACCATTCATGTGTGGGGTTGCTTCTCATCCAAGGGAGTGGGCTCATTCACAATTTTGCCCAAAAACACAGCCATGAATAAAGAATGGTACCAAAACACCCTTCAACAGCAACTTCTTCCAACAGTCCAACAACAGTTTGGTGAAGAACAATGCATTTTCCAGCATGATGGAGCACTGTGGCATAAGGCAAAAGTGATATCTAAGTGGCTCGGGGACCAAAATGTTGAAATTTTGGGTCCATGGCCTGGAAACTCCCCAGACTTAATCCCATTGAGAACTTGTGGTCAATCCTCAAGAGGCGGGTGGACAAACAAAAACCCACTAATTCTGACAAACTCCAAGAAGTGATTATGAAAGAATGGGTTGCTATCAGTCAGGATTTGGTCCAGAAGTTCATTGAGAGCATGCCCAGTCGAATTGCAGAGGTCCTGAAAAACAAGGGCCAACACTGCAAATACTGACTCTTTCCATAGATGTCATGTAATTGTTGATAAAAGCCTTTGAAACGTATGAAGTGCTTGTAATTATATTTTAGTGCATCACAGAAACAACTGAAACAAAGATCTAAAAGCAGTTTAGCAGCAAAATGTTGTGAAAACTAATATTTGTGTCATTCTCAAAACTTTTGGCTACGACTGTATACTAATGATAAAAAAATATTTGTCCACTGATCTGTGCTATAAATGCAATTTCTGTATGATTCAAATGATTTCAATCCTTTTTGTAGTCAAAATCGCTGTGTTTTGCGTATTTCCTGTTCAATTACAGCGTAGGAAGCGAGGTGAAGCAGCTGTGCCTCCCGTCAGATTGCGCAATCCCCTGCACACTTGGTTGAGCGCGTGCCTTTTGCTCAGTCAGTGTATGCTACCAATGTAATGCTTTATTAAAATGTTTTTATACATTGTAGACATTTTTTATTATATGTTCTCAATTTGCATATGATAAGTAAAGTATTTCACATATGTCTATCACTTATTTAGTGTTAGGATCTGACATAAAGCCGCACTAAAAAGACAGGAGGTGAGGCAGGCAGTAGCTCTGCCACAATGAAGAGGGCGCATGTGAGCTTGTTCAGTGGTTGCTCTTCCTCTACGCAGTAAAGTTCAATAGGAATCCGTTATTTTATGTTTTGCTCTGACTGCAAAAATCGTGGATGTAACGTTAATATCTCAGCTCCAAAATTTCTCAAAATTTGACTTTTAATCAAAACGTGAATAAATAATGGATGACCAATGCGGGAGCCAAAGGGCTTGCTTCAAAGGATGGGACAGAAGATAACTCGGTCATTTTAAAGTAATTCAAGTCATTTCAAGACTTAATTTACAACTAAAGGTTGTGTGTGTTTCGTGAGTGAGAGAGAGAGAGAGCGCATCCGCCATGATGCTGTGTCGCTTGTTAATAGCTGTTTGTAGCATCCACCTTGGTGTTTTTGATAGGCATATTGAATCGCTATACATTTTACATTCTTCCTTAGTCCAATATGTACCTGCCATGTGTATATAAGAAATGCTAATATGAAACACAATCGGTAGTTGGCAAATATATTGGGTGCATATGACCCTGAAAGAGTGGTGCCTCACCAGCCACAAACCACACAGCACGTCACTGTGATGCAGTATAGTGTCATTATGCAAATTTGTAAGTAAATCTTGGTATTTAATTACAAGCAAATATTTTTTTATGAAACACTATGTAGAATATTTCTATTTGAACTGTGACATGACAAGCAGGTTGATTTGCAGGACAGTTTTAAAAGCTTAATGACAAACCAGAAAATAGTAGCAGGTCATTGTTGGTCACTGACCAACCCAATGGACCATTATAATTAAAACGTGTCAATAGGACTTTGTTCTGGAAACACCCCTTTGAAAGAGTGGATTTATATGCAAAGAAAACATATATACAAGTGTTTACCAACTGTTTCGAATAACATTTGTGAAAATGTAATGTCAATATGGGGCATCACGGTGGCACAGTGGGTAGCACGATCGCCACACAGCAAGAAGGTCGCTGGTTCGAGCCTTGGCTGGGTCAGTGGGCATTTCTGTGTGGAGTTTGCGTGGTCTCCCCGTGTTTGCGTGGTGCTCTTCCGGGTGCCCCCACAAGTGCAAAGACATATAGGTGAGTTGGGTAAGCTAAATTATCCATAGTGTATGTGTGTGAATGGGAGTGTATGGGTGTTTCCCAGTGATTGGTTGCGGCTGGAAGGGCATCCGCTGCGTAAAACATATGCTGGATAAGTTGGCGGTTCATTCCACTGTGGCGACCCCAGGTTAATAAAGGGACTAAGGCGAAAATAAAATAAATGAATGAATAATGTCAATATATGTGTATTGTCACACCCCCTGCACGTTCTATCAGTCCTGATCACCATTCACACTCTCCAGCCACTACACAACGCACTCAGTCACCCGATTACTAACTACACACACCTGTGCACTCATCACCTTCACCTGCATCAGCCATCACCAGCACACTATTTAACTCACCCTCTCCATTCACCCAGTGTCTGGTATCATCTTCACATGGTCACAACTCTCTCCGTCTGCTCGTCCCGATCTTCAGCCAAGGCTTTCATCGTCACCTCTCATCCTGAGGCTAACCCCTGTCATCGGCTTGCTCAGCTAAGGGAAGTGACTCTCTTTGAACTGTTCTCTAGCACTACGGTGTGAAGAGTGTCTTTTGTGTTTTAATAAACACTGTTGAACTGATCCTTGTCTCTGCCTTCTGTGACGCGTGACATGTATACAACCTAGTAAGCATCCTTTAAATCTAGTAGACACCTAAGTCAAAACTAAATCAGTGAAACTAGTCCAATAAATAACTAGTCACCAAATAGTCAGATATGAATGACTACACATAGTATGCATAATCTGTCTATTTTATGGCTATATTGTTAGACGTCTATTAGATTTTCACTGGCAGCTCAAAATTAGCCTTGTTTTAGCAAAGATTTAGATTGTTTAGCAAAGATTATGTCTATTAGATGTCTATTAAAAACAGAATTGCTTGATGGAATATTGTATAGGTGGCCAGCTGATAGCCTACATTAAAAGTGGAAGTATAAGTTTAGTAATGTTTGCTAATAGTTTAGTAATGGTGATTTGGTAATGGGGCGGCATGGTGGCTCAGCTCACAGCAAGAAGGTCGCTGGTTTGAGTCCTGGCTGGGCCAGTTGGCATTTCTGTGTGGAGTTTGCATGTTCTCCTCGTGTTAGCGTGGGTTTCCTCCGGGTGCTCTGGTTTCCCCTACAGCCCAAAGACATGTGCTATAGGTGAACTGGATGAACTAAAAATTGTTCATAGTGTATGACTGCATGTGTAAATCTGAGTGTATGGGTGTTTCAGTACTGGAATGTGGCTGGAAGGGCATCTGGTGCGTAAAACATATGCTGGAATAGTTGGCGGTACATTCCGCTGTGATAAATCAGAGACTAAGCCGAAGGAAAATTAATGAATGAATGAATGATTTGGTAAAGTTTTAGCAATTTGATTTAAAGCTATCATTCCAATATTATCAATATATCTACACTGTAAAAAATGCTCGGTTACACAATTCCTTCATGTTGCCCCAACACAAATCCATAAAGTTAATTTAATTGTTTTTACAAATTTAAGTGGATTAAACAAAACATTTATGTTGTCTCCAAAAAAAGAATTGTGAAGAAAATATTAATGCTCAAATGTATGGATAATATGACGATTTTCCAGCTAAAAATGCTTACATAATTGCTTATTTACATTTTGTAGCTGGGCAGATTTCCCCACGGCCACCAGCATTAGGTTTAGCTCTACAGTGCATTTTCCATTTGTAACCTGTACATTCTCTTCATATTCTCATTTCTGTGACCTGGCGTTGTTGCTTTGAGCACATTTTTTGCGCACACACACAGATGTAAATACAGTGTTTATTCAGATGCACAAACATAAAGATCTCACCATTTACATTCAGTCATTTAAGTATGCAGTCATTTTCATGTTTATAGATGTTCATTGCTTACTAAGAGCAACTCTTGGGTTCATAGTAAAAATGTTTATGAGAAGCATCGACAAATTTACACACGTCAAAATATGTACTCGAATGCAAAACAAATTGTTTAAAAAGTGTTCGCATTAAATGCACCTCAAGTTAATCAATCACATTTTCTCCTCAGAGTTTAAATTAGATAAATAAGGAGATAAAAAAATAAGTAACAGTCTCCGTAAACATATTGTCTTCTATAAAAACAGCTGCAACACACCAAAAATAAATACGAATATACAACGACACAATCAGTCTTCGCAAAATGCTACTTCAAAGCAACGACCCTGGAAGGTTTTATGTTGCATATAAAATGAAGCGTTTTAATATTGCATACGATTTGATTAATCAGTTGAAATAATCTTTTAATCACATATCAAGAGATTAAATAGTCCACATTATAAAACACACTACTAACTCATTTCACAGCTAATCATTTTGTGTTATTTTCGATTACATGTGCATATATCTAATATTAATTTTAGGCGACATTGTTTCAAAATACAGCTATGTCAATATGATTGTAAAATCTGTCAGAAAATATCACTTTGAATGATAAAAAGTCTATGGATATTTCTGAAACTACATGTGATAATTTTTGAACAAATACTGTATGTGTAAACAAATAACTGTCATAATGAAACACAGGAACGACCACAGACTCACTTCTATTGGCTCATTGATATTTGAGATTATCAGAGAAGAAGCACAACCACTTTAGGAGCAATAAAGCCTTTTTGCCTTTCTGTTATATATTAAATGTATTACTATATAATGCCTTTTATTGCTAAACAAATGTGGTGTGACAATAAAGAAAATTAATATAATGTATACATCTCCGAACTATGTACTTTATATAATTAAATACTTATCTTGCCATGTCTTAAAAATATTAAACCAAAAAAAGGTCTATTATTTAAACAATTGTACTGACTTCAAATCAATTTTTGTTGAATTTAATCTTGGGGCTGCACGGTGGCGCAGTGGGTAGCACGATTGCCTCACAGCAAGAAGGTCGCTGGTTTGAGCCTCGGCTGGGTCATTTGGCATTTCTGTGTGGAGTTTGCTCCGGGTGCTCCGGTTTCCCCCACAAGTCCAAAGACATGCGATACAGGTAAATTGGGTAGGCTAAATTGTCCGTAGTGTATGTGTGTGAATGAGTGTGTGTGAATGTTTCCCAGTGATGGGTTGCACCTGAAAGGGCATCTGCTGTGTAAAACTGCGTATGCTGGATAAGTTGGCGGTTCATTCCGCTGTGGCGACCCCAGATTAATAAAGGGACTAAGCCGAAAAGAAAATGAAGGAATGAATGAATTTAATTTTGTTTGTTTTTTTGGTTTACTTTAAGCACCATTAAATGTTATGAATTTATGCCGTTATTACTGAAATATGTATATAATCCATACAATGTTTGAAGCTGATCGGTTGGTTCTCATCACATGACGCATGGTATACTGGTGCCATTTTGAAAAGTTGAGATGTTTTTAACTCACTGTGCTGTAGGCACACTTGGAACAATTGAATGTAAGTATAATGTAATGCATACTGTATGGTAATATCGCCTAATCGCCCACATACTCTGTGGATTCCCAATGAGATATATCGCCCTCTAAAGGGCACTTTGAAGTGAAAATAATCATGGTCACATTATTGAAGTTTCAATCAAAGTGCTTAAAACTGGCCAATAAAATAAGCCCATCAGAATGAAGAATTTTTGAAGGGTACAACTGATGAACACTTTAGGCCACCATGATCCTTTGCATGGGAAACTTGGTTGGTGTCACACACTGTGTTCTATTCAGAAAGGCTCATCCCTGTGCCCTAATCCCTTCAAAGCTGTCACTTCGAAGGGTAAACCCTTTGAAGGGATTATTGTATAGGGATGAGTCCTTTCAAATGGAATGCAGTGACTGTTCTTTAGTCCACCACTATTGCCAAGTACTCACATATACTGTACATATAGTATGAACACGTAATATGCAAGTGCAAGACATGATCGTTCTCATAAAATCATGCTTTTGGAGTTTACATTGAGATGATAATAGCATATAATAGCAATAATCATCTGAAACTACTTTTTAAATGTTTGCATCTTTAGGCCCCTAAACACCTTTGTGTAAATGCTGAAGAAGGCTGCATTTGTTTGGAATATAGCTTCAAATATCTGTTTTCTATTTTATTATAGTTTAAAATGCAATTTATTCAAGCGATTGCAAAGCTACATATTTAGAAGTCCTTACTTATACAGTATTTTTTACTGCATGATCAAATAAACACAGTCGATTAGCATAAGGTCTTTGAAAAACATTTTAAGATATAATAACTTAATAAGGCCCAGCCAAAAGAAACATAGTATTACATCACTCCAAAAACAAACAATGGATTTCCAGTCTGTTCACACAAAGGTTGGTTTAACATCCACTTTAAAGTTCACGACAGGATGTGATGAGCGGTAGAAGTCTTCGTCCTCGCTGTCAGATGTCCCTGAGGTGAGACTGTCCGTAGAGTCATAGGGGTGATGACATGCCCTACAGTAGGACCGCTGGTAGTAACAGTAGTCCTCTGAGCTGCTGGAGTCTGAGTCTGAATAATCATATGGCTCCTTAGAGTGTTTAACCTCCTCTATCAGTCCAGCGGAGGCTGGCTGAGGAACCTGTTCCATGAAAGGAGTAATCGAACATTTGTGAGAAGAACATTGCCAACTGTCCTGTCCTGAAATGCTCCGAGTCTGCGCTTTCTCTGCCCTCTTCCTCCTCCTTCCCTCATGCCACAACTCATGTTTTTGAGGGTTGCTGGTGGAACTTGTTTTAGGGTCATCATCCCTAACCTTTTCAAGGTCCGAAAGTCCCCTCCTTCTCCCTGGAGGAACTGAGCCTGGAAAGTAGTAAGGTGGAGGTCCACCTCTTGAGGAGTAAAACGGAGGCCTGCGTTTTCGCATGACATAAGGTGAGATGGGTGGGAAGAAAAACTGTAGAGGGGATTGAGGAGAAAGAGTCATGCTCAGTTCATCTGGATTGATGGATGGGCTCCTCGCCCTGTCGGGTGATTTGACAGAGCTGCTTACAGCATCTACACTCAGGTCCTGCAAGATCTCCACCAGCTGCTCATTGGTCACAAAGCCCAGTCGCCCTGCTGCGGAAATGGCCGGAAGCTCAACGGAGGCTGAAGGCACTGGAGACTCAACTTGAGGTGAATTACACTGAGCAGAAATCGGAGGAGGAAAATCCTCAGCTAATTTGTCCTGATCCAAAAGCACATCTTGTGGGTTCTCTGAGATTTCTTTTTCAAGACCTGAGTATCTCATATTGTTTACTGTTGTGTTTCCTTTTAGACTTACAACTTCATGGGAACAGTTACCTTTAGTCCTCATGTGTGGTGAAGAATCATCTGTAGCTCCTGGACCTTCAGGGGATGCTGGATTTGAGGTAGTATGAATGGGAAGTGGTGGAGGAGGTACATAGGGAGGTGGAGAGAGAGCTCTGGTGGGAGCAACTTCTGAGTATTTCTTTAGAACAAGTGTTGGAGAATCAGGAGATACCACTGTGGTTTGGGTGGAGGTGGAGTTGAGGTTAGTGTTGGACGAGTCCATTTCTCTCTCATCCAAGAGCTGGCTAGCAGTCATCAGTTTAAGCAGCTTGTCCTTGGCATTGTTCACTTGTTCCTGTAGGCTATCAATAACTGCATTTTTCTGCAAATACGGAGGACACATGGAGAAAATGGTTTAAACCTCATCACTCCAATCACTGTTATTATCTAGAATAGCTCATTTCACTAAGTAGATGTATGGGTTAGGTGCCAATTTAACAGGATGTGAGATCACAAAGCAGTGCCTTGAGGAAATGTAAAACAAAGGCTCCAGCCTAACTCATAAGTTAGTGACGCAAAACGCACTGCTATCCCACCCAACACTGGAATTCATCATCGTTTACACCAACTGGAACTCACTGTAAGGACAAAACTAGTTCCATTGCTATACTCAGATCAGTATAATCAAATAAGCATGGATATTTACTGCTGGCTTGAATAAATCCAATAAACTAAAACCACCTCTGCATGTAAGCCCTCCTATTTAAGCATCATTCACTTCACAGTCCCTTAGCCTTTTGGGGTATATCAACTGATGGTCTTCTATTAGTCAATGATCAAATTAAATAAAATCCCATAGACCACCTTTATCTGTCTATTTCTCTATGTGTTGTATTTCTAATGCCCTGTTTACACCTGCTCGTAAGACCTATTCTTCCTGTTTTTGTTGATCTAATCAAAAGTGGACAATGCTAAATACAGGTTTAAACTGAATTTGAAACTTTGTGAATTTGTTTACTTTAAACCACTTGCAGAGTTAGTTGAAAGTGCAATTGATAAGACTTCATTTACAGTCCTGAACACAAACCTGAGCATACCAATATATATAACTAATGAAAGCATTATAAGCAACAGCATATAAGCAACAATTTCTTGTAACATACATCACAGCCATTGTTACCTCATTGATAAGTCTTTTCATTGAGTCGTTCTCTCCAAGTAGATAGTAGATCTCATCCTCACTATACATGGAGTTTGTGGTTTTGCTGGGACTACTGAAATATTTGGCCATTTGACTTGGATGAGAGTTCGTCTCCTCTTCAAAATGTCTCCACTGGGTCAGCTAGATTTTAAAATAAAAAATATTAAACCATATGTGGTGAAAACGATTGTAAGAATTCATGTGCAAATTTATCAGCACACGAACACAACACATTTGTTGAGCATTTTCATCTTTAAACTGCATGCATAACAAAGTGAAGACACAATGTAAAGGGATTAATATTACCCTGTTGAGCCTCAATAATTATACCCAAACATTTTGAGATTGTGATAAACTTTATAAATTCCTAGAGTTCATAAATTCACTGCCAGAATCATTCTCAATTTACCATTTATCCAACATTGGCACTAGTCATTGTGTAGCATTTACCAATAGCCAATAAGTGAAGGTGGAGCAGGAAGAAATGGTGTGACTGAGTAAAGGTGGGACGTTTTATTTGAGTTTTATTTAAGCACTTTTAAGACATTAAGATAATATTATCACCTTGATTTTAAAAAATAAGTTTAAAGGAATAAAAGTAGTGACTCCATTTGAAGTGTGCAAGTGACTTGTACATTATCCTGTGTTGTATCCTGTTATGGGCTATTTCAACAACGTACTAACTGTTTACCTTCCATGTGCAAGCATTAGGCATCAATTTAAATACACATTATGGGCTCTATTTTAACAATCTAAGTGCATGGTCTAAAGCACACAGTGCAGGTGCACTTTTGCTATTTAAAGGATGGAAAGAAAACATATTCTGCTAAGCCCAGCACACGGTCTTAAAGGGTTGTCCTTAATGGGTTATGGGTATGTTTTGGGCATAACATGCAGTTAACCAATAAGAGTTTCATCTCCCATTCCCTTTAAGAGCAAGTTGCTGTCACACCATGCCACATTATCTTTTTACATAGTGGACTTTTTGGAAATGGTTCTGCAAGCTCCCCAAGATAAAGAAGACATGGGAGGAGATAGTGTACTGTATTATTTTTATTAAAGTGTATAAATATATACACTTTTATACTGTATTATTATTATTAATCTTTTAAATTTAAATTTTTCATATTTAAAGATATTTGTGTGCTGCTGTGAATCCTTATGTGTGTAATAAACTAATTGTATGCGTGTTTTGGACCCACCTATGATTAACGTACTCTTTAAATTAAAAAAAAAAAAAAAAAAAAAAAATGTCATTGACTAGACTATGTCATTGACATTAGACTAGACTCAAAATATTAACACTCTAACAATGCACTTTAACACACCTCCTTTTCAGAGCAGCACACCCATGTGTGGACAAAGGGAAGCTTATTATTTTTCTATTTAATCAACATGGTGCAGGACATGAAAATAATACCAGCACCACACTGAAATTAGTAAAAAACATCATGATTGATGCCTGGGGCTGCGGTGTATGATAGAACCCTATGTGTCAAATTTGACTTTACGATTAGGCTATATGTAGATACAAACCCCTATTTTACAGGAAAAGTAAATCGTTTGCTAAGACCTGCCAGTTTCAGGCCACAATTTTGTTTTACTTATTTATATTTAAATTCATTCATTCATTTTCATTTCGGCTTAGTCCCTTTATTAATCTGGGGTCGCCACAGCGGAATGAACCGCCATATATTTAAATTGAAATGAACTTATTATTATTAATATTATTCAAGATACAGATCAGAGCAAACTATTTCTACTATTTAAAGGGCAGACCCTAATGGATCCTTGGCTCTAATCTACCTTCAAAGAGCTGGTGTAATATTACCCAAACTCCAGTGTCATAAAGAGCTGACATTAGCAGTGTCCTCTCCAAACAGACAGGGCACATTGTGTAAACACATTTGATGTTGGATGCTGACTCATCACCAGCTCCACCTCCTGTTGTAGAATTATTGATTGGTTGTAGCTCAGCACAAACCTCTTAAGTTGTTTCAGACTAGAAAATGTGAAATGTCTGAACTAAAATTGACCCAGAGTTTGACTGCAAATCACTGGTAGCGAATTGACCAGGACATACTTGAGGGACAAACAGCAGACAGTTGATAGCCACTGTGCAGATGAAGATAGCTCCAGATATAACGCTGTAGACCACATTAGGCCAGGAGTAGAGGTAAAGTGAGACGGGAACGGCCACAGTGCTTGACATGGTGACCAGACAGACAGCACCCATGATGGTCTTCGACTGGTTTACTGGAGGTAAGCTGACATTGCTCGTCAGGCCGGCAAGATACGTGCCATACAAGAGGAGGCTGCCCTGAAAAAGCAGAGAGGGAGTTCAGCATGATGCAAGTCGTTTTTGTAATCAATATCTGTATACATTTAGTGTGAATTCCAAATAAATGTTGACAATGAAAACTCTCTTTCATACAAAAGATTTTCACCAAAAAATAAAATAATAAACAATATGTATTAAGTCCATAAAGTTTAAAGTTTATTTATAATATTTTATATTTATAATATTATTATTTATATATGTGACCCTGGACCACAAAGCCAGTCTTGCACAGATATTTTGCCAATAGCCAAAAACACATTGTATGGGTCAAACTTACAGACTTTTCTTTTTATGCAAAATATATTATATTATATTATATTATATTACATTATATTATAGGCACATTATAGTATATATTTATTGCATACTATATTTATGTAATTTTTCCTATTACCTTAAGTACGGAGATGAGGATTATCCACAGGTGTGAGTAGAGAGAAGAACATGAATCTAGTTGGGACAGAGAGTAGGATGAATCCAGATCTATAACCTAACAAAGAGAAGAAACAACACATACTTGACAACCCATAAATCATTACAGTTTGCATCAATTTTCATAGTTGGCTAAATATATCCCTATGTTTAGGAAATTATGACTGAATGACAATGCTTTGAGAGTTAAATTGAGGGTTTGAGAGATAAATTTGGGTTTTTCTTCCCACAGAAAAATAAATGAATTAAAACATAGTTTTCACTAGCTTTTTTAAATGTAGCACACAATTGAAGCACACACTTTTTGAAGCATGACATGCATGATCCATTTGAACAGCCATTGCTTGGATAACAAATGAGTTTACCTTCACCATTGCACTGACAGACCGAGAACACTTGACGGGATCCATCAAACCCCAGGCTGTTAAAACAACAACGTCCACTAAGACCAGCAGAGCAACTAAACCCATCAGCTGGATGTCTCTAATAATCTGAAACACAACCGAACAAAGCAACATGGCGAAGTCAGTGATATTAAGCAATATTAAGCGGCTCTCTGGAACACTCAATTCTGATTGGTCAGTTGCGACATTCCAAGGTAGGTAATGTTATTCCGAGATAACAACCGCTAAATAACACAGGCTCATCCAGGAACTTTGAATCACCTTGACCGACAGTAATACATTCAAATCCATATACTAACATCCACATTCATATATGTATCTGCTTGTCTGTCATGCTTGTCTGTCATTTAACTATTTGGCACCATCTTGTGAACGAATAATATGTATGTCAGCTTTGCGTTTTTTACTTTTTAACGCCATCTTGTGACTGAATAATGCAAAAGTTATGGTATACTTTATTTCGGTCAGCTTTGCTTTTAATGGAAGGTTTATTAAACTATTAGGGCTCAGAACTGTGCTTTGTATCTAATTTGTATGTTTTGTGGCAAGTAGTCATGTAATGAGCTAGATAAAGTACATTAAGGATGGTTGTATTCGCAGAATAAAGCTATTCAGTCTTATACAGCTTACTCTGATAAACCTGACATGCTTTATTCTGTGATTTATTCTCCTGGATGTCATTTATTCCCAAGATAATATATACACACAGCTATCAGAACTCACCACTCTCTTGTCTGGCACACGCTGAGTGAAGACTCTGTAGAGTCGCCATGTTTTCCCAAGAATAGGGCCAAACACCAGAGAGCTGCCAATGCATAGTGTCCACATCCGTGCCTGAAAAAAAGAGAAGCATGTTTAAAATAAGAACAACTGATTATTATATGGGTAGCGCTGCTGCCTCGCAGCAAGAAGGTTGCTGGTTCGAGCCTCGGCTGGGTCAGTTGGCATTTCTGTGTGGAGTTTGCATGTTATCCCAGTGTTTGCGTGGGTTTCCTCCGGGTGCTTTGGTTTCCCCCACAAGTCCAAAGACATCCCCT